>QMIH01000439.1:305445-340445 GCA_003987875.1 Clarias batrachus | reverse complement strand
GCCCTGTGAAAAGCCTGCCCACAAGATATGAAGCTGTTATACTGTAGCTGCAAAGGGTGAACCAGCATCATAATATACCCTATGGATTAAGTATTTTGGATGTTACTCAAGTTTATATGCATGTGAAGGCAGACGGGCGAATACTTTTGGCAATATAGTGTATATATTTAAAAAATATGTAAAGAAAACTTTATCGATCTTGAAGTCAGAAGAATCGTGATACGTAACTGAATACATTTTTTTTCTCCATTGCTCCAAAGTCCAATGCTCTTAGTTTCACTATGAAACGTAGCTCTGATTTCTACTGTCTGTTTATTTATGATGCAACTTCACCAAGCGTTTAAAAGATCGCCGATCACACTTTTGGCCTGACAGCGTAGTTACGCCGAGTATTGTGGAACCTCTGCAAAACATTATTTCTTGTTACTTTGGATTACAATTTGCGATGCTTTTGCTTTGCTGTAAGAGTAATAAACCACTTTAAACATTTTAAAACACTGCAAAGAGCTTTTATAGAAAAACAATCAAATCTGCTGTACTTAGGGTACTTAGGCTTGCGTCACACTGCACCATGTTTGATTATTTTCCTATAACAACATGCCCTCAACAAGCACCACTAGAAAAGAAATGGGATTTTTTTTTTATATCTACTACTTCCTGTAACATTTCACATTTCATGAGTGATGATGTTTCATTGTCGTCTTGCTTTCAGTGTTTAAGACAGCCGTTGTTTTTGTCTGCAAAGACGGCACTAAACAAAAGAAAAAAATGGTGAGTCTTCCTCTCCCTGTCGTCTCTTTCTCTCTGCCCTTTTGTCTAATTTTAATCCCACTCCTTTAGCCTGACACATAATCATAATCATAATAATAATAATAATACCAATGATGATGGTTGTCTCATGTACGATGTACTGTAATTTGTCTATCTATCTATCTAGGGTGGATCACAACGTGGCTCTGTGTCAAGTGAAGACCGAGACCCCTTCCGTTTCCGTCACATGATCTCCACTGATGCTCTTCAAGTTCGAACCCTGACTGGTGCAGGTAGTATACCGAGCATACGATGTTCTCTGTCTTACACACGCACTACAGTACAACAGTAAGCAGTAAGCAATGTGCACAACCTCCACCTGAAAACTGATCTCAGCGGCATGGTTTTTGGTGCTGAATTGGCTGGTTTGAATATTTCAGAACTTGCTGGGAATTTCACACCCAGTACTTTCTAGACGGGCGTCACGTGGTGTAGTGGTTAGCACTGTCTCCTTGCACCTCCAGGATCCGGGTTTGATTCCCGGCCAGGTTTGATTCCCATCTCTGTGTGCATGGAGCCCACAGTCCAAAGACTTGCAGATTAGGCTAATTGGCATTCTCAAATTGACCGTAGTGTATGAATTAGTGGGTGCCCTGCGATGGATTGGCACCCTGTCCAGGGTCTACCCTGCCTTGTTCCCCAAGTCTCCTATTAAAGTGTTCATTGAGTGTATGCAGCATAGTGTGTGTTTTCTTTACAGACGGTGACAGTGCTGCAGTGTGTGAGATCATCCATGTGAAATCTGAGTCGGAAGGAAGGCCAGAGAGAGTGTTTCACCTCTGTTGCAGGTCAGAACACTGGTGACGGGCACACACACACAAACTGAAATCATTAATACATACACTTCAACAAACAAAAACACATCCATTTACTTTAAAGTATATTAGGTGGTGAGATGAGTCTCACTATCTATTTTCTAATCTTTCTAATCTAATCTATCTCATATAGCCTAGTCTAGGTTGATTGATGTTTCCAAACTGCCCATAGAATATAAAAGTTTGTGAGACTGTGCTTGTGCCCTGCAACAACCCCACCTTGTGCCCTTATTTCCCTTGCTTCATGCCCCTGTAACCCTGCATGAGATAAATGGTTTAGATAATGGATAGATATTAGAAGAGATGTTAAACCAAATGACTTTACATTTAGGCCTTTGGCAGACGCTCTTAGCAAGTCCATAGCGACTTGTTTTTATCACGTTATACATCTGAGCAGTTGAAGTCTGATGGTTGAGGGCCTTGCTTAAGAGCCCAACAGTGCCAGCTTGGTGGTCATGGAGTTTGAACCTGGGACCTTCCAAACCGTAGTCCAATGTGAAGGGTTGAAATGGCAGCTTCAAAGTTGCCAATCACATGGATCACGCCAGACCCCCAGCTTTCGTCTTACAGGTGGCAAGTCCACAATATGGCCCAATGTCACGGTTTCAGGTTGAATCTTAACAGGTGTTCTTGCATTACCGAGTCATAAGGCCCTCACCTGCAGACATAAGCCACAAGCCTGTCACCAACGGTGGGTCCTGGTATCTCTAATCCAGTCAGGTTGCACTTAGAGTTTTTAAAAACTTTTATCGTGGTCTTTAGGTCTACTCTTTTCCTGACTTCTTCCCTCAGATCCTTTGACCAAGGGTTGTCCTAAAGGGGTTAGGTGGTCAAGTCACCAAGTGCTCATAGTCACCTGCAGACACTGCCCTGCAGGCCTTGCTCCAGGTGTAGGTATCTATATCCCTTGTCCTGCAGGTTGCAGGATTGCTTTTCCTGACTTATCCATATATTCATTGGCCCTACAGGGAGCATTAAGACCCTACTCCCATAATGAGGTTTACCAACCCTGCACTGGTAATCGCAAGGAACAGGATGATGGAGAACCATAAAGATTAAAACATACAGGTACTTTTGCAAATCTTAAGCTACTTGAAGAAGCCCTTTTTTGCAACAAGTTAGGTCCTGATTATACTGTAGTCTGTGCAACACATTTGAGCTTTCTTTTTTTTTTTTTTACATTTGTTAGTTGAAATTGTTGAAGCAACTGTTTTAAAACTGTTTTGAAATAATGATTTTAAAACTCGACAACCGAACAGTTTTGGCTAATAAGCTCATCTGTCCTTACGCCTGACTTTTTGCTAAACTGACCTTATTGTCAGGTTCTGTTTCATATCCACCTCATCTTTGTTTTTCTGCCTGCTGTTGATCCTCAACACATATTGGTTGAGCCAGTGAGTGGATTACTCCACATAGTCACAAGCAGCTTGAAACGATTCCCATTTCTGTGATGCTCAACCAGTTTTGCAGCATGTTAATGTTCTCAGATGGCCACATTTTGGCTGAAGTCCTGGTTGGTTTGCCTCTTCATCTGTCTATATTTGGATGCCATCTGTGTCACTGCAAAGTCTAATTTGTTGAGGGTAGGGACAAAACTAGAATAAAGTAGGCCTTTGGTAGCAGATCATGTGGATTTGAGTAGTGTATGGGTTTATATAACAGAAAGTAAAAATCGCTGTAAATAAAAAAATATATATATTTGGATATTGGGTATCACTGCTTCTATGTGTTCAGCCAATCACATGGTTTAACATGCGGTAGTGACATCAGTGCACCATTTTTGGGTCTGTGTTGCCAGTTGGCTCTGATAACCTTAACCTGATAATCCACTCTAGGACTGATCAGGAGGGTACAGAATGTTTTGGAACCTACAGTACCAGTTTGACACCAATTGGGAAACTGGCCCATTAAATTATCATAGCCTAAAATTGATCATGCTGGAGTTTTGCAAATTCCATCTATACATTGAGGTCTGAGTCTCCCTGCTTTCTGTTTATAACATCTCTTTAGTTCTCCTGAAAGCAAAAAGGATTTCCTGAAGACAGTGCACTCCATTTTACGAGACAAACAGAGACGGCAGCTGATGAAGACAGAAAGTCTGCCTCCCAGCCAGCAGTACGTGCCTTTTGGAGGGAAGCGTCTGAGCGCTCTGAAGGGAGCTAGACCCACTATGAATCGAGCAGGTAGACGCGCTCATGTTGCTAATTGCACTTGTAGAGTCACCTGATTAAAATCACCTGCTAACATTGTTTCCGTTTGCACACAGCCTCTGCTCCAACTCGTACTTTGGGTCGGCGCAAGCTAGTGCGAAACCGTTTCACCATCGACACTGACATCGTGTTCGACACCGATGCTGACGCTGACTCACCAGACTCCCAGACCTCCTTGCAGCCGGGTGACACGGACCGCTGGGTGGAGGAGCAGTTCGATTTGCAGCGATACGAGGAGCACGAGCAAACAAAAGAGACGGATTTACTGAGCGACGAGGACGGCGATGGCGACGATGAAGACATCAGCCAGGAGCTAGAAGGACCCGTGTCGGCCATGTCGCTGGAGGACGAGGAGGAGGAGGAAACTCAAGCCGAAGGGAAAGACTGCAAATCCCACCATGCTTTGAAGCTGTCGCATGTGGGGAAGCAATGCGCCATGTCCGTAGCCAGCGTCGACGAGCAGTCGGTTATTGCCGGCGAGGATGTGTGGGTGCGACGAGAAATGAGCAGTACTGACAGCGATACACAGAATGAGTCACAGAGCTGAGGACTAGCTGACATTACAGTATTGCGTAAGAATAGAGTTAAGCTCTAACACCAAACAGTAACACAGAGCTCATGTAGGGACTGATGAGTGGAATTTGGACAGAAAAAAAAGAGAAAGAATTGTAATGACCAGACATTTGAATCTTCAAAAGAAATACACCAAATACTGTACACCGGGCAAGTGCTAATCGCGATTGAGCAGCACAGTCTTACTCATGTACTAGAAGTACACACGTACCTTACTCTTTCTGGAGGATTTGGGATCGTCAACAAGGGCATGTCAACAAGGCCAGAGTGCAAAACTATTGCAGAGGTTCTGTACAGCACCACAAATACATGCTGATCAGCCATAACATTAACAACACAGATATAGTAGGTGAAGTGAATCAAGTTGATCACAGTGGCGCCTGTCAAGGGGTTGAATATATTAGGTAGCAAGTGAACATTCTGTCCATGTGACTGTTGATGTGTTGGAAGCAGGACAAGTAGGCAAGTACAGTATAAGGATCTGAGGGACTTTGACAAGGTTCAAATTGTGATGTCTAGTGAACCATTGCCAAATGTGAGGGGTTTCCAGTGTGCAGCGGTTAGTACCTACCTAAGGTGGTCTAAGGAAGGAAAAACTGATGAGCATGAACATGAGGAGTGATAGAAAGATGTCAGACCACACAGTGCATCGCAGCTTACTAACCATTAAGACAAGTGTCCATTGTCTAAATCACCTACAATGAGTGGTTGAGCATCAGAACTGAACCATCGAACAATGGACGATGGTGGGCTGGTCGGAAGGCAAGCCGACAGAGACGCAGTGTGTTGCCCTGAGCAATGTTCTGCTGGAAACCCTTGGTCCTGACATTGATGTGGATGTTACTTTGACATGTACCACGTACCTATACATTGTTGCTGACCAAGTACACTGCTTTATACCAAGGTATTCCCTAACGGCATGGTAATGGACCCTGAGATACTGCAATCATTGATCAAGAATGGTTTGAGGAACATGGCAAAGAATTGGGAAGGAAGTGTTGACTTTGCTACTGAATTCTTCAGAGAACGTTTCGGTGGATCGTCTGTGGGATGTCCTGGACAAACAAATACGATCTGTAGAGGCTCCACCTTCCAACTAGCCGTCAGAGGTCTCGAGGGGTCCATGCCTCGAAAGGCTGGAGCTGTTTTGGTGGCAGAATAATAAGGCTTGTGGTTTTAATGGTATGGCTGATTGGTGTCTAATTTATTAACTGTCTTAACTAGCACTTTTGACATACGTCAAGACACTTTCGGTGGATTTGGGTATCTTCTTTAATTTTAAACCCTCTAAGTAGTAGGTGGGATTATTTAGTAAGTGAGATACTTTGAATATTTCCCAGATGGAACATGAATATCTAGCCAACATCATTTTGATGTGTGAAATGTGCAATAATGAAGCACGCAACCATAAACCCTGTCGACGTTGCGCAACGTCGGCAAATTAAGTAAATGTTTTTGTTTTAAAAACATACCCAAGTGTATTGATTACTGATTGTAGGTGAGAGTGGCATCCCATGTAGGGTGTTTTTCCACCTCGTGTCCAGGGTTCCTGTTTAAGGCCCTGCAAAGCTGACCAGGACATGGAAAAAAAATGATCATATTAATAATGTTGCATTCAGTTTATATAGCACCTTCCTAACATACCAGGTTATTGCGTAATGTCCGCTCTCAATCAGACAATACATTTATATTAATAAAGGAGATATTTACAGAATATTGATATCTGTCTAACCATGGTTAGATAAATGAATGGAATGGAAGACTACTATGGTGTTTTTTATTTTTCTGAATTAAAAGAGTATTCCTGGGCCTCCGAGTGGCGCAGTGGTTAAAGCGCTCGCCCTATCATCCGGAGATCACTAGTTCCCGGGTGGTGCTGTAACCTCTCGCAGCCGGAGGTCTAGAGAGAGCTGATTGGCCGAGCTCTCTCAGAGGGGAGGGATGAGAGGTACTTAGTGCTTCCACATTAATCACGGCTCTACAGCCAGTCAGGGGCGTCTGTGAGCTCACGCAACGGAGGGAGCGAATAGCGCTGTCCTCCGAGTTTGTTACGCCGCCCCCAACGGTGCGCGAGCGAGCAGTTCGAAAAGATGCGGTCGGCTGGCGTCACGCGGTTCGGAGGAAACACGTGATAGTCTTCGGCCCTCCCGGCTGAGTGGTAGTAGTAGCCTTAATGTGGAACCCCCTAGTGACGGGGAGGAATTGGACACGACTAAATTAGGGAGAAAAATCGGGGAAAAAAAAAAGAGTATTCCTGTTTGCTCGCTTCCTACCAAGACCCAATTGCAAAGTTACCATGTCCTCGGGTGCCAGGTATAAAATGCATTTTCTTAAATACAGGTAACCCAGGTTGAAAAACAGTAATGTTGGTCTACTACTGACTTGGCTTCCTTTGAAACTAACCTAAAAAATAGTTAATTTAAAATCATCTCGAATCTTCTTAATACTTTTCTTAATCTTAATTTTTATTAATATAAGGCATCCATGCCAGCTAACCAACCTTTTCTGTCTAGTTGTGTCCCACCTATTCCATCCCTGTTGGTTCCTTTAACTTTCTGATGGTTTTTCCCTCTAATAATGAGGCTCTCATTCTTGACCGTTTCCCTCCTGGTGACCCTAAAGTCATTATGATTGTACTTGATTTTTTATGGACTGCAGACTTGAGGTCATGGTGACAGGATCTTTGCTCTTGGTACTGGACAAATTGGAATACGCTACAAGTTCCAATGGTAATTCCTCTGGTGGTCCTTCAGTCTTAAAACCTTCACGTTTCCTTACACCTTACTACCGATCTATTGTCCTCTATTACCAATTTCTAAAATTACTTCCTTAAATTCCCGACAAGATAAGAGAAGGTAAGAGAAACATTTATAAGTGAGGTCATGGTCAGAGTTGATGACGTTGCTATTAGTACTTGTGACGGAAATGAGCAAAAGATTGAAAAACTCCGCGAGCTTGGAAGGAAACTGCCAATGAATCCAGAGCGATCTGGGTTTTCTTGCAGTTTGTTTTCAACCATAAATTTTTACCTAAATCATTTTAAATGAGTTGCCTGCTGTAACAGATTAATCAGAATGGTTGGCGGAACCACTGAATAGCACTATTAGGGGTCGAGTATACTGATCACTTACAGTAGGTGTGGTTGCCTGGAGTAATGGGGGTGGTTTAAAAAATAATTACAGTGTTCTTGTGATGTCTTCCTTTAATGGTGAACAAAGACGCATATTATCAGTACAGAAAGAGATGTTTACTTGTTTTTTTTTTTTTAAAGGAATCATCAGAAATATGGTTATTGCTTGTAAGTCTGAGGTAAAAGTCTGAGACATATGACCTCTGAAATACTTTTTCAACATGTATGAGTAGGTACCGTTTCAGCAAAGCATCAATCTGTTTAAAAAAATCTCGTCATTCATATTTCAGTGATTAGTGGTTTATAGAAATGCTACAATCACACCGGCACAGGATGGTGTATGAACACACACATACTGTATACTGTACATCAGTGCTTTTTCTACTACACGCTCCTGGATATGTGTGTGTGTGAGTGTGTATGCGGTGGTCTGTCATACACTCAGTATGCTTTATTCAGTGTATTTGTTTAGTTATTCATTTTGCACAATGCTGGGGCTAGCTAGACAGACTGTCCCAGTTTCTCCACTTTTGTATTTTATTCTGTTGGTTCATTCGGTTTCAATCTCCTATTGTTGTTTTTTATTTATTGTGTCAATCTACATTATAGTTTTTATTAGCCTCTTAAATATGATAATAATTCAAATAACATGTACAGATGCGTTTTACTAAGATCAGCATTTTTTTTTTTAAGTTGTACATATTTGCATTGATGACATTTTGTACATGTGTACTGTACATATCCAGTATAATTACTTATAAACATGTAAGGAAAAAGGTATAGGGGCTCTTAATATGATTGCGTAGCAGTTTTATTTATTTTTTGTTATTTTTTTGTAATTTATCAACTAAACGTCCGAAATCAAGACTGGATAATTTTATGTTATGATAATCCTCTGACGTACAGTACTGTGATACATCTATACAGAATAGTCATATTCAGCAGAAGAGTCGTATTTTTCACTCCAGTTATATTTCTGCTAGCAAGAAATCATTTTTGAAATCCAATCCAGTCTTCTTATTTTTTATTTTATTTAACTGTAGTTGTACTATAGCACTAATAACATAAGTACAATATCACTAGGATACCAAATTTTTATTAATTTGTCTACAGCAGTTGCACATTCAAAACAATTTCCTGGTCATTACACATATTTTTGTACTAGATTTAATAAATATTAACACCTGGGCTTGGTTTTAGAAAGCTTAATCAGTTAAACCTCTACTGTATGTCTCTGACCTGCCTGAAACCTGGATGAAATCGCAACCTGTCAAACTGGAAGACAGACAGCTGTATAATTGTCCTGTCTGGGGTTTGTTCATCCTTATAACATTTCTGTTCTCTAAGACTTTGCGTTACTACTGTATAGCCTGAAAACAGTCAACCTCTATTTCACAGTTGCTGGATTCAGAACAGCTGTTTCTAACTAACATACAACTGACTGACATCTGCAAAATGTCACATACACTGAGGTTCACATTACCCTCAGGGTGTCTAAGCATAGTTACTAAGTGTATGTGACATTCTATGACATAACGTTTTTTGCTTACGTTTTACCATACATGGTGTAAAGGTCAGTAAACGGTTTATAATGATGATGGCGCTTGAAAGATTTTGCAAAAATGTGACATAAACCATCATCAGATTTTTACACGTCGGAAAAGTAGATAAAGAGAACTGATTAAAGAGCTGAGTCAAAATATTCCACTTAAATATGAAGATGAAAATAATCCAGTTAAACATTTCCGTGTGGCAAAAGTGGGTGAACCCCGTTTCTGTCAGTATCTGCTGGAACCGTTTCTGGAGTAATAACTGCAACTAACATTTCCAGGTAACGGCTGATCGGTTCTGTACTTTAGCCCGTTCCTTTCAACAGAACCGCATCAACCCGTTTGGACATTTCTACACAATCAGTCTGAGTGAATTGGTTGAGTCAAAACTCGTCAAATTGTATTTGAACTAGAAATCCTAGAGGTGCACATGCATTTTCCACACACACATTGTATTCTGTGATCATTTTCTTTATGTCTACTTACTTTGAAGACTTGGTCGTTGATGTTTCATGTCAAGTTGATGCAAAAATCTAGAACATTTTAAATGAGTTCACGCGTTTTCATCAACCGTTACAGCAAAGTGAAGTCAACTGTTTATATTCTTCGATTTTTGGGAAAGCTTTTAAATATTAATGTTAAACATCTTCATTTTGACCTGTGTCATTATTCTCTTATTATTTATCAGGAGATTTACAGGTGTGTTATTTAGTTTGATCCTGAATAATGTCTTTAACACTGTAGATCCTGTTTTACTTGAATTATTCGTTGTCAGCAAAAGCAAGTTTTTTTTTTTTTTAACTCCATGACAAAATGTTTCAGGTAAATCTTAGAGCAAATCTCCTCCCGTGTGACTGCAGGATTCTCTTCATGAAATCAAAATAATTTGATTAAACAAGTAGAACGGCTTCTAGTACACTGAACAAAATGATAACTTCTATACCAGAATGTGAGAGTGCTCTCGATGTCTCACTATATGATAAAAATCATCAATTAATCGATGACATCAGTCGATTACGTCAGTCTGAACTCGCAGACCAGGAAATCTTTTAGCGCATTATTTTCTTTGTGTAACTACAAAAACCAGGTTGAATATAATCCCAGTGTGAAGCCAGTGTGAACTTTCGGTCTTTCCTGCCCGGAAATTTGAAAATATCTTGAATGCACTGCTTGAAAAAAAAAAAAATCTACATATTAGCTGGCTAGTTAGCATGGCTTCCTAACTAGCTAGCATGCTAAAAATCAATCTTAGCTAACAAGCTACAATAGACAAATCAGCACTCATGTATGGATAAAGTTGAAATAGTAAAAAGACAGACAATCAGATAAAACTCTATATCTATGCTTTTAAATATATATGATTTTAAATAATTTCAAAAGTAAAACATTATCAGAAAAGCAATGCCTTCTGGGTAATTTACGGCTTGTGACATATACAAAGATATTTCATCTAATGTTGATCACAGAATGCTGAGGAAGCAACCTCCAAACAAGAGGTTAAGTAATTAAAATTAACTGTTTATTTTATCTGGACTAAAACTTCACACCCGACATATTCATTGCGCTCATCTGTTTTTTGGCTTGTTTTTTTTTCACATAGTTTTTCTTAATGTTAAGAAATTCCAGATGTGCCGAATGCAATCAAATCCAAGCAAAATGTAAAGTGGAAAATATTTTAGATGGATGTATTGTGGAAATATTAAATATAAAATATACCCATTGTGCTACAGAGGTCATTTTATTTTGTAATTAGAGACGTGTATTGATATTATATCGAATAAAATTGTTTCATAAATATCCCCAAGTGTTGTTCAATTTTTTTTGTGCTATAATGACTTTAATGTTAAACGTGGAGCCATGGTTTACTGAACACCCATATATGTGTTAATAATTATCAGTGGCACAGACTTGGCACCATGAAATCAGCCATGAGGACATTTTTTCTGATAGCTGGGTAAAAAAAATGCAGCTGATTTTATGCTTTTAACTTTATAGATAAATGGCCCCAAAATGGAATTGAACCAACAATAAAAAATTTTTAGCGGACAGCAAGAATCAAACATTTGTCACTAATTCTTTTTAAAAGTAATTTTATCCATTTGCCTTTTTTCAAGTTAAAGTAAAAAAATAATCAAGTTAAAACACAAACGCTCTATAACCCTCAAAATGAACTGTGAAAAACACTGAATTTCTCCATTTTCTTATGTAGGAACTCACTCACACCCACACATACAGTATGCACCATAGGCAGTATTACAATAAGTGCAACTTTTGTGGCTGCCTCAAAACACCCAGTCACATGAACACACATTTACACGCCAATATCTTTAGACCCAGTATAGAATTTTTGGAAATATCCACAACATTTGGGGCTTCAGAAAAAGATATAATTTTTGTTCACTGCAGCTGATGCTTTTTAATACCACACTGTACCGCAGATTTTCTTTTTCTGATTTTAGCAATATATAACCAAAAGTATGTGGACACATGACGATCTGATGCCAAAATCACAATTTATTGTAGCAATAACCACATTCTAACCCACAAGACAAAATCAAAAATGCAAAACCCCCAAAAGTTAGGAAAAAGCAGTTATCAACACGTGTCGATGCCCCCCAAAAGTGACCCCAACTTCCCTCTTTGAGCATGGGTTTATATACCGGAAATCCAGCGTGTTGCTCCTCCTGTTTCTCTTTGCCTGATCCACTTTCTATTAATTATTAGATATATTATCATTTCTTTATGTTCAGATTCCTTTTTTTTCTCACCCTTCCAAACTAAACGCGGCTCCCTTTTCTTCTTGCTCCGTCTTTGCTAACATTCTTGGTATCCATGGTGTTATGTCTATGTTAAAAAAACACAAAAAGTATGTAACCTCTCTTCACTTAGCTTTTCACCGATGCAAAGAAGTTTTGGACAGCTCCTGGACATACGCGCAACTTAGGCAGTGTTTGCTTTGGTTCAGTTCGGTCACTCGTAGGCCGAAAACTCTTCGCATGCCGAGGAAATTTTTTTTGTAAAACTTTAGTTCTTAGGGCGAAAATTCTTAAGCCATTAAGACATTAAAATTTTAGTTCTTAAGTCATCAAGGCGTTTGTATGCCGAGGTTCCACTGTATTGACTTGTGGCTTGTCTTCTCGAGCTAAGCCATGTTTTTTAATTTAATGTTTTTAATGGGTGATTTGGTAAGTTTCTCTTTTTGACCATATTCTCTGTGGCATTCTACTAGAGCACTTCATGTAACTCCAATTTTTCTTTTAATCTTCTACAGCAATGTTTAAGTACTCTAGGGCTGTCCTCTGTTTTCCCTCTTATTGGCCTTTTATGCTCTGTGGATTACTGTAGCTTAACTATAAGTCTAATAATCAACATGAATATAATATATTGTGTCCTTATACTAATCATGTGATTGCCAGTTCCGATTCTATTATGTATTTAGTGTTATGTATATACTGTACTGTAGTATATCGCATATTTAACTGTCAAGGCTAAAAGGTTGATAGGTTCGACATCATTATATTCTATTATGGCATGTATCATATGCTTATGTTATTATACAGATTTTCATATCAACTAACTCCTACAGACTATTGGGCAGTTTATCCTGTTTTTCCTCTGGACTCTTCTACATCTACAGCTCAGGTGGACAGTCTTATGTCCTACTTATTTGACTGATCCTGATAGTCCGATCAGCTTTAATCCCACATGTGATTATATTACATACTCATAACTGATAAGTGATTGACTAATTATTTCTTTGTTGTAGTTACAGCACCACAGGCACTTTCTAAAAAGGAGGAAGTTTATCCATCTGTGAACCTTTTCCGGTTTTGTGCAAGGTTCAGCAGTTCTGAGGAGAGGTTTTAGTCTGAATTTACCCTACGTTAGGGAGAATTTGCTTTGCTTTCCAAAATGTGTTTTTAAATAGAGTCATTCTTCCCTATTAAGCTCACTGCCTGAATTCACGTCCTCATTTTGTCAGATCAGTGTCTCAAATGTCTGTTTGTTTTTTCTTACTTAAATTTACAGTATTACAATATGTTTACTTACAGTATCAGCTAATACCATCATATAATGGTACAATGTAAGTAATCGCTTAATGTTATTAATAAGGGTAGTAAATAACTAGTTTTAGTGTATGTTAAGATGATCAGGTTAAATCATATACTTCTGCATCCTTTTGCAACCAATTTACAGTTTTTCACTAAAAATACATTAAAATACATACGATATATAATCGAAACATAATATAATTTTCTACAGCTGTGAGGAACATGTTCTTCAACTTCTCCAGCGAATTCCACACAGTCCAGCCCCCTTTATTTAGAAGCAAGCTGGTGGTTTAAATCCTGGTGATCTGGATCACAGACTACCTCACCAGAAGGCCACAGTATGTCGGGACCAGGGATCTTGGAAACTAAACTATAGTCAGCAGCACAGGAGCACCTCAGGGGACTGTCCTCGCCACCATCCAGATTTAACATACAATTCGGCGTCATGCCACATGACAGATAACACTGCCATGCCATTGTGGGGTGTATTAAGGATGGGGGGGGGGGTAGTACAAAAGTCTGGTTAAAGACTTTGTGATCTGGTGTAGCATATAATCTAAAATACAGGGGTTGGACAATGAAACTGACATGCCTGGTTTTAGACCCCAATAATTAATTAGTATGGTGTAGCGCCTCCTTTTGTGACCAATACAGCATCAATTCATTTTGGCAATGACAGATACAAGTCCTGCACGGTGGCCAGAGGGATTCTGAGCCGTTCTTCTTGCAGAATATTGGCCAGGTCAATACGTGATGTTGGTGAAGGAAACCGCTTCCGCTTCTCCAAAACATCCCAAAGTGGCTCAATAATATTTAGATCTGGTGACTGTGCAGGCCATGGGAGAGGTTCAAGTTTACTTTCATGTTCATCAGACCACTCTGTCAACAGTCTTGCTGTGTGTATTGGTGCATCATCATCCTGATACACGGCACCACCTTCAGGATACAATGTTTGAACCACTGGGTGCACATGGTCCTCCAGAATGATTCAGTAGACCTTGGCAGTGACGCGCCCATCTATCACAAGTATTGGGTCTAGAGAATGCCATGATATTGCAGCCCAAACCATCACTGATCCACCCGCATGCTTCACTCTGGGTATGCAACAGGATGGTACAGTACGCTTCTTTGGGGCGTCTCCACACCGTAACTCTCTCGGATGTGGGACAGACAGTGAAGGTGGACTCATCAGAGAACAATACATGTTTTACATTGTCCACAGCCCAAGATTTTCACTGCTGGCACCATTGAAACCGACGTTTGGCATCAGCTCGTGTGACCAGAGGTTCGGCTATAGCAGCCCGACCGTGTACATCGACCCTGTGGAGCTCCCGACCAACAGTTTTGGTGGAAACAGGAGAGTTGAGGTGCACATTTAATTCTGCAGTGAGTTGGGCAGCTCTGGTTCTATGTTTATAGGATACAATTTAGTTTGCATATTTGTCACACTTTAATGATTGAGATCATCAAAAAAAATTTAATATTACACAAGGTTCAATTCCCCAGGCCTGATTAGAGCCAGACCTGTTAAGTCAATAAATAACTTTAATAGAACCTGTCTGAAAAGTAAAGCACACTAAAAGATTTATTAATAATTTACTTTATAATAATCTACTAATGCGCTACTGTCTCAATGTAAACAAACACCTGCACCAATAGATATTAATTAGAAAAGATAAAGTGAATATTTTGACTGGGATTAGTTCATATTTTCACTTTGGCTGAAATAACAGCGCTGAAGTGGTAGAAGTGAATTTTAACACGCTGGAGTCATTTTAAGACAAAACTTCATCTTTATCTGATCGACTTTTTCCATTTCTCATCTGTGATTCTCTCTCCGATTACCGAACAGGGAGGGTATTTGTCTGAGCACCAAAGAAGTACAACTTAGTGTAAACAAGGCGTAAAATACTTAACCTTACAGTTGGTATGTTATTGTCAAAGTCTACAGTCAAGGCCTGGCTTTATGAAGTAAATGCAGAAGCTTTACAACAAGGTGCAAACATCTGGTAACACACAAGAGCAGAAATGCGAGATTAGACAAAAAAACTTCTTTGGACTGATAAAAACCAAAATTATGATGGCATGATGGAAAGAAAAACGTATCGGGATAGAATGCAAGCTCCAGCAAGCTCAGTAAAACCAACTGTTTTACTTATAGTACAGTGCAAAGGTCAAAAATATGGCATAAGCAAAAGATGCTTTTGAAAACATTTCTGCATAAAGGAAACTTCTATAAAGAGCAATAAAATAACCAGTCAATGTTTGGAGTGAAAACTCATTGCTTAAAATCAGAGTTTTAGACACAGATTTGTGCAGTTTTATAATAAAACAATTGTTAGGTTTTACTGAGCTTGCTGGAGATATGGATATGAGTTCTTCTGCTAACTTTGTCACACTTTCTATTTTTATGCAAATGCCAGAAGTGTACAATAGGTTTTACAGCCATGCATTATATTATCTAATGTTATTTAGTTATTCATTTTTCAGTTATATATGGAAAAACTGAATGATTTTGTACATAATTATGCAGACATTATAAACATATATAACAAAATTGGTACAGCATATAATATGGTGCCTAAGACTTTTGCACAGTACTATAGCTGGATGAACAGGTCAATACTCTCTGCTCAGATTGTTTAAGTTTCTTTAAGTTTCTTTGTTCGTTTCGTTCCTTTATTATAGTTTGTTTTGTTTAATAAAAGACTCTTTATGTTTAAAACACCCTCTGCACCTAGGCCTGCCCTTTTTAAGCCCACAGCAACAACATCAGCCAGAATAGCACCAGTTCGTGACACTACCTCTCTCTACACAAACAAAAACATAAAATGTAAAACTAGAACAATACCAATATACACTACATTACTTTTATATAGACAATAACACATACAAACACATTAACACTGCTGGATACTAGCACACACTAAACAATAACATGCATTCACACATACAGTGGAACCTCGGATTGCGAGTAACGCGGTTTGAGAGTGTTCCGCAAGATGAGCAAAGATTTTTAATAAATTTTGACTTGGAAACTGAGCAAGTTTTGGTTTACGAGTGCCGAGTATCATGTATCATGCATGCGCTTCTTGTTTTGATGCCGAGCACAACTGAGCCAACGTTTTTTTCTCTCTTGCGCTGCGGAATTGTGGGTAATTGTAACATCTTTCATTTTATAAAAAAATATTTTATTTTGTGTTTGTATGTACGTGTGTGTGCGTGTGTAAAGCAAATCTCATTAGAGAGGTTAAAGATCCATTTTCTCTCTTGGTATCAGCCTGCTCTTTGTGTCTGTGTGCGTGAATGTCATTGGACACCGTGCCCCGCACACACACACACACTCAGACCCCTTATACTTTCGCCTTCATACACAAACACACAACACACACACACTCTTTTTTCTCTCTGCTCCACACAGAAACACTGCTCTGTCGTGATTCTTTGTGAAGGAGAGATTATTTTTTCGAAGGTAAAATGCAGGTTCATTCGTTTTATTTTTACTTTACAGCAGTGATTCTGTTAGTGTGTCGCTCAATTGAGTGTCATTAGAGAGATTTCTAGGTTATTTTTATCTGATAAAACAGTGTTTCCGTTGTGTGCGCACGTGTGTGAAAAAAGTGAAGGAAGGGTAACTGTGTAAGACGAAAGAGAGGGGAGGGACTCCTTACTTTAGATTTACACACACACATACACACACACACACACTGCGTGCACAAACAGAAATGCTTATCTGTCTGGATTTATTTTTACTTTTTTTTTAAGGTAAAGTGCAGCTTAATTTGTTTCATTTTTACTTAATATTTAGTATTTATTATTTTTATGTATTTATTTTTTGGGCTGCATAACGAATAATTTGAGTTTCCATTATTTCTTATGTGAAAATATTTGGTTTGGTTTGTTTTGAAATACAAGCCTGCTTCCGGAACGAATTATGCTCGTAATCCAAGGTTCTACTGTATATATTACTGTAACACACACACACACACACACACACACACACACACACACACACACACACAATAATTACCAGTTAACTCTCTTATATTTAATTATATGTCTGGAATTTAATTAATAAACCTACTTTCCATTTCCAAATGTTATTTTTTCCATGTTTAGATACTATAAAAAATTCTTTATTATTTTCAAAATAGAGCCGTGTATACATACTTTCCTAAATTCATTTAAGTCAAAATACTTTTTTTTTCTTAATTTTATGTACTGTAATGTACTGTAATAATATTGAATATGAAGATATTTCAGGGCAAAGTGAAGGTTCAATGCTTACAGAGTGTAATAATCAAAGACAGCAACAACTGAATTAATGCTTCAATCTTTATTGATAAATGCAGGAAAAAGGAAGAAGAAGAAGAAGATCAATATTCTCATTCATTATTTTCCAAAGTAACTGATATTTTAAATTTAAAAACATATGCATTGTTATTAATTTGCCATTATGGCGACCTGTTTTGGTCGGACTAAGCTGTGCATTGTTGATTCACAGTATTGTCATTTTTAACACATCTGACACATTCATTTTCAGAGCATTTGTAGACATTAATTTTCTCATCTATACTTTTTATATATTTTTCCAACTCCACCTTATTTTCACCTTTTGTATCCTCACGCCAAACCTGCCTGAAAACAAAAGCTTTGGGCCCTTTGTGGTTCCTGAATAGCTCGAAGCCTGGGATGATGTTTCTCGGAAAGGTAGGATTTAAACAAAACCGCACACAGGGTGAGTTCAAGGTGAAGAAAACTGTGCAGCCGTCTTTATCTTTATTCAGGAGGTTTGCCATGTATGATGAGGTGGTGTCCATCAGCAACCTGTACTCAGAGTGGTGGACAACTTTATATTTTTCTTTAGCGGCTATTTCTTTCGGTTTGGCAGCAATCAGCTGAGTACCAATGTAAATTTTATTTTCACCATTTAGGGCGTTTCTCACGTTCTGTGCACTATCCTGAGAGAGGAAGTTCTGGTCAAGTTTGTCACCTCCATTACAATATTTAGCTGGGACATTAATGGCCATAGCGTACTGATTATTTCCTTCAATTCCAGAGCTAAAAAGAGAAACAATAAATGCCTCATAAGTATGTTACGCTTTGCTAAAAACATCACTTTCCTAATAAATAACAGTTGATATAATGACCTTTAGAATGTTCCTACAGTATATGCGCTTACATATAGTGAAGTATCTGACAGTCCTGCAGTAGGTAACAGATTATGAGTATCATTTTTGGTTTCAACATAATTTTACAGTTTTTTGTGACAAAAAACTAAACAAAAAAACAATAAAAAAATTTTTAGGCATGAGAATTTCTCCTCCCTTAGTATTATGGAACAATTTTGGTTGGCAATTTAAGGGTCCATTAACCATAGTTACTAACAATAAGCTATTGTGTGTGTGTGTGTGTGTGTGTGTGTGTGTGTGTGTGTGTGTGTGTGTGTGTGTACAGATCTCCTTACATTTTATGAAGTTTCTTAATTATTTCCTTGAGATTTCCAATGTCATTTCCCAAAGCCAGAGGGAGCAGAAACAGCAGGACGAATCCCAGCGCTCTAGAACACACCTAAAGAAAACACACCCCAAACATCACCAAATATTCCTCAACACATTCCTGGACCTGATTTGACAGAAATACACATTATACTGTAATAAAATTGAAATAACAAGCCACATAAAATAAAATACGATATGAAGAACAATAGGTCCCGGGACTGCAGTGTACGTCAGCGTACAGTTAGTGAAAAATGTAAAACAAAAACCCTTTAGAGGATAATTACTCTGGTCTAAAACAAGCCCCCTGCAGCATCCTGTATGTAACACACACACACACACACACACACACACACACACACACACACACACAACTTACATACTGTAACTCACCATCTCGTCTCGTGTTCAGAATAGAAGAAGTAAGAGTAAGGATGTACTTGAGTCTCTCTTAACCGAACCTACCGCTCAGAAAGAATATACGAGCAGCTTTATACTGATCCTGACTCCGCCTCCTCTACAAGATAACACTTGATGTTGCTTACTCATGCAGTTTTAATAATGTGTAAATTTACACACATATAACTGAAACTGAAGTAAACAATATATGGATAAGAGATAATGGACGAGTTTAGTGTCAGTGAATTCATTTGTAAACCTTTTAATGTGATCTCTACAACTAAAAACAAACAAATCCTCAAAATCCTGAAAATATCTAGATTTTTGTCACCGTTATTGATGTGACGGTAAACAGACGCTTATGAGAGAGTACAGGGTTTCTACAAACTTTTCTACAGTTTTAAAGACAGGTGCAGAAAGCGTTAGACTTGAATGAACACAAAGTCTAGACTTAAATATGTTTGTCATTTTCAGAATCATTTCAGATAAACTGGCATCACGGATGTGACATTTTCATGTTATGGATGTGACGTGTCTGAATCAGCCCTGTACTAACACAATACGTTAAATAGTGAATTTTTACTATTTTTACTATGAAATTATTAAATCAGTGATTATTGATGACTTTTTGTGACCATTTTCTCTTTTTTGCTTTCTTTTTTTCTTTGTAATTTCCATCACTTTTATGTGTTTTTGTGTGTTTTTGTGATTTTTGACGCTCAGCATTGGATCTTACTGTTTAAATGAGCAAAGGTTTAGTCTGTATAAGCAGATATAGTATTTTTAATGTATCAGTATGGTTTAATAGGAATTATTATTGAAGTGTGGGAATATGTATAATATAATTAATAAACTTATTCAGGAACTTCAAATGTCTGATCCTTGAAAATTGATGGATAACTTCCGTCACCAACTTGCAGAGGAGGTTTTCTCCAAGACAATGCCACATGTTTGGGATATACAGAGGGACATACATTTATTTCCTTCGTCAATGATTTGCTAGTTTACCTAGATGATGTAGCCAACCAACCACTCTAACACCTGGAGTGAACACACACACCCACACACACACGGACATTCATTTTTCTTACCAGTATAAATATGTTTTGTCTTTGCTTCATCAGGCTAAAAAAAAAAAAAAAAACTTGTCCTATGCCTGACTGTAGATGGTGTAATTTACTAAGATTATCTATTTATATCTATCTAGATCTTAAGATGTGTTCGCAAAGTATGTTGCCATGATGCCTCTATGACTCCATGATGGGTCTCTAGAGGAAAAATGACTGAAGATGTTCAACAATTTGCCAAATCTACCCACTGCCGGGGAATTTATTATAAATACTATCCTAGTCTACTTTAAATAAAAATAACAGTCTTGTGGGGACATTATAGTCCTCGTTCTTTGGAAATATCATGACTCTTCCTTTTTTCAGTTCACCTTGAGCAGTTTCTTATCAGGATAGTGATAATGCAGGATAATGCAAAGTGGATCACGTATCTCAGAACCTCAGAAGCTCGTTCTTTTGTTCAGTTTCTTTTTTCTCTACACATCTCTACCTGTATTTACAGAACAACAAAAAGTAACACTTGTAATTGAAACAGACGGTGTAGCGTAAAGAAACAGACAAGTCTGAGGAAACTGTGACGAAAGTATGATGTTTATTTAATATTTATTTTTTTTTTTCTGATTTATGGGATTTATTTATCTTTTATTGTTCACTGAGAGGTTTTCACCAACAATGAATGAATATTATTGACACAGTGGTGACACTCTGTGTGTGTGTGTGTGTGTGTGTGTGTGTGTGTGTGTGTGTGTGTGTGTGGTGTGTTGCAATGAGTGGCACACGGACAGTAATTTTGCTTTTTCAGTTTCCATAAACATTTTTTTTTTACGTTTTTACAACCAAAGCAATCTGACTTCATACCTCCCTTCACACACAAATGAGATGCAGGTACGGAGTGATCCAGCAGGGGGCAGAGTTTGACACTCTCTCACTCACTCAAAGTTTAATATTTTGTTTTCATTTCCATTTTGCCATCATTTTTGTTAAATAAAAATGGCACGGTGGAAAAAGTAAAATGTTGTTCGTCTGGGGTTGTATTTGCTTAATACTAAGATGATTTGAACATGGCTGTATTTTGTAGTGTTTAAATGCTGTGCTTGGTTTTCAAATGAGAAAACTAATGCTATAACAAAGCCGAAGGCCAAGAGGAGGAAGCGAGGTAAGCGAGGGGGCGTCAGGCAACGCTTGAGAAAACAGCAGGTGACTCGCAGACTTTGTGAAAATTAATATTTGCAAATAAAGTAACAGTTTTTGCAGTCAAATAATAAACTGCTTACATCTTTATTGATCAATGAAGGAAAATGTTCAAGAAAAAAGAAATAAATCTATATTCTCATTCATTATTCTCCAAAGTAATTGATCTTTTAATTCTTAAGCATATAAATTGTTATTAAGCTCCCGTTCTGAGATACTTTGATGATCTATCATCAGTTGTGCACCTTGTATTCACTCGGTCATGGTCAACGCATCTGGTACACTGATTTTCAGAGCATTTGTAGACTTGTAGTTGTTTGTCTATAATCTTTATATTTTGTTTCAATTTCTCCTTATTATCACATGTTGTATCAAAATGCCAAACCTGTCTGAAAACAAAAG
Organism: Clarias batrachus; assembly: GCA_003987875.1. NCBI lineage: Eukaryota > Metazoa > Chordata > Actinopteri > Siluriformes > Clariidae > Clarias > Clarias batrachus. The sequence goes on along the minus strand of QMIH01000439.1, from coordinate 318,748 downwards.
CTTTGTCGCCATTGTGGTTCCTGAACGTCTCGAGCCCTGGGATGATGCTGTAGCGTGTGTTAGGTGTTGAGCAGGTTTGCACACAGGGTGAGTTCATGGTGAAGAAAATTGCGCAGCCTTGTTTATCTTTATGCAGGAGGTTTTCCATGTATGAGGGTGAGGTGCTTCTCAGCAGCAGGTACTCAGAGTGGCACTTGTACTTTGTTCCATCAATTTGTCTCGGTTTGGCAGCAATCAGCTGATTACCAATGTAAACTCGATTTGGACCATTTATGCCGTTTTTCACATTATGTACACTATCCTGAGAGAGGAAGTTCCGGTCGAGTTCGGCCCCTTGTTCACAATATTTAGCTGGGACATTAATGGCCAGAGCGTACTGATTAGTTCCACTTCCATAGCTAAAAAGAGAGAGAGAAAAAAATAAATGTGTCATATTTTCTAGTATATCTCTTATTTTTTAAATAAATAACACTTGATAAAAACACTCATATACTGTATGCTCAGAAATATCCTAAAGCAGTCCAGCAGTAGGCATCGAAATATGAGTATCATTTTAGTTTATACTATTTAACTTATACACAATTGCAAAAAAATATTTGATTTATATTTTATAAAATTTAATAATTGTATTAATAATATTAAATTCTCCTTACGTTTTATGAAGCTTGTTAATTATTTTCAGAAGATTGTTATCCTCAATTCCCAAAGCCAGAGGGAGCAGAAAAAGCAGAACGAATCCCAGCGCTCTAGAAGACACCTAAAAAAAAACACACCCCAAACATCACCAAATATTCCTTGATACATTCCTATTCTTTATAAACACATTATACTATAGTAAACATTTACTTAGATTTGAACATTAAGTCATGATTGAAGCTGATAATAAATCTAAACAAGACGGGTAAAAGTATTCAGATTTTTTTAAAGAACAAAAAAAAAACTTAATATAATAATAATAATAAATAATAATAATAAATAACTTAATTTTTACTCAATAAAAATTTTTGATGTTAATATCAAGCAAATACAGTGTACATACAAGACTTTTACACTCAACTTACGTAACTTGCCATCGGTTGTTTGATGATGGCAGAGGAAGCGAAGCGACACAGAGGATGTAAACTTGAGCTTTTTTCAACAGAATCTACCGCTTTCAAAGAAACTGAGTGAATTTATACTAAGCAGCAAATCAGTGTCGTTTCTGTGCGATGTGTAGATTTACAGTAAAGGTGTGTTCACTCCTCCTCTACACCTTCGGCATGTTAAAGTGAAGCAATCTGAAAATGAACTTTCATTTCAGATGCTCGATCAGATTTGGTGGAAATGGGAAATTAGTTTCCAAAGAGGAATGACAGGAATCTTAGGAATGTGGAGATCCTAGACACATACATACACACTGCCAAGAATGAAATGATGTGCAGGAATGCAGCGCTACCAGAAGAGAATAGAAGCACACACACACACACACACACAGAATTATATAAATTAAGATTATGCTTAATGAAAGATTTTATTCTTAAACATTTGGCAAATGTATTTGCGAATTGAGTAAATCTTTATTTATTAGTATTTGGTAAATAGAGAAAATTTCTTCTTTAGGAAGAATCAGTAGCCCCAGGATAACAAACTGATTATTAATTGAAGTTTTGGGTCTCCACAAAAAGCCACAAGTTCTGACAAACGCTAAGCATTGATTATTAAGAATGGGCTGCGCCATCAGTCAGGATGTGGTTCAGAAGTTGATTGACAGCATGACAGGGCGACTTGCAGAAAAGGAAGGTTCAACACTGCAAATATTGTCTCTTGCCATAAACTTTATGTAATTGTCAATAATTACATAAATTATAAGGGTCTTTGACACTTATGGAATTATTGTAATTAAACTTTATCATAACATCTGACAAAAATATCTTGAAACACTGAAGCAGCAGACTTTGTGAAAATTAATATTTGTATAATTCTCAAAACTTTTGGCCCCGGCTGGGATGGATATCCTATAAATAAATATTGAACAGTTGATAGTGTTGTACTATAAGCTTGCCATAAGAAAATTAGCATCTTCTTACTTTCTAACTGAGCAGTGCTAAAAATGACAGAGAGACCTTTCTGCTCCACAGCACAATTTACCTCAGAAGGATATTGTTCAGCATGAGCACAGAAATGAAACTGAGTAAGCAGAAATGTTCAGCAGAAATGAAAGTAAATAAGCGGAAATGTTCAGCAGAAACGAAACAAAGTGCAGGTTGTCCCCTACTGTGTTCCAGGAACACGTTCGTAAGTTGGATTTGTTCGTCAAGTCCAACAAAGTGAGTCTTACAGTATACGCGTATGACACAATTATACAATACAGAACATACCAATCCACTTGACTTTGTCTCAGAGCGAATTTCCCAATGTGTATTTGTCATTTGATGTAATCTAAAGTCAGTTACTTACTGTAATTAGACTGCCTTAAAAAGCATTACACCTGATTACACATTATACAGTATAGCTTAGCCAAGAAGCTAATTCTGTATTCACCTTTGATTAACTACTTTATTGACAACACAGCGTGTGCATCCTATAGAATGATAGAATGGAATAATATTATCAATAACCGTTATATTAGCTTGCCAATTAGCATTACCGACATCATAATCCCAAACCCTCCTAAAAACAAAGGCTTTGGGAGCATTGCGGTTCTGGAACAGCCCAAGCGCTGGTACAGTATGATTCTGTAGGGTCTGTTAGGTGTTGAGCAGGTTTTCACACATGGGGAGTTCATGGTGAAGAAAACTGTGCAGCCATTAAGATCTGAATTAAGAAGGGTTCGCATGAGCGGCTCAAAGGGAGCTAATGTTTGAGACAGGGATCAAATGAGGTAGTGGACGATGGTCTGTAGATTGTCCACCCCCAATGCTGGATACAGCAGAAGGAGTCAGATGAATCCCAATTTTAAGTAATCAGAACTATCAGTTTTTGAGTTTGTTGTATTCATTCATATTAATAGTTCTTTATTTGCATTACTGAGTAGCCGAACTCATACTATCTAATAGCAATTATAATTTTTTTTTAGTTGTTCCAAATCAAATAAATTGAAGAAGAAGATACATTTTGAGTCATCATTTAAAGATTATCAAAGACGTTGCAGTATAGACATATAGAGGGAGTTCATTCCACCACTTGGGTGCCAGAACAGAAAAGAGTCTGGATGCATGTCTTCCTCGATCCCTGAGAGATGGTGGGACGAGGTGAGCAGTGCTGGAGGATTGGAGGGAACGTGGTGCAGTGCGTGATGTGATTAGATAACCAGGTGGTTCTTGCATAAGCATAAGGAGCAGCTACAGTTCTCTCTGAAGTTCTCACATTGTTCGAAATGCTCATTGGGAACAAAAACACTGTATTAATTAAGGCTGTCAATATTAACGCATGAATGCATGTGATTAATTTAGAAGTATTAACACATTACAGTGGTTCCTTGACATATGAATTTAATCCGTTCCGGAGGCGAGTTCTTAAGGTGAAATCTTATATTATGAAACGCATTTTTCCATAGAAAATAATGTAAATGCAGATAATCCGTTCCAACCATCCCAAAATATTACCAATATTACCAATTTCCAACACTATAATTATATTTTTGCATTTAAAAATAATCGAAACATTTAGGAAAAACATGTAAAATTAATTAAAATCTGAAATAAGTAGACATTAAATCTCACTTACCCTTAATTTATAATTAAAATTATGGCTACTTAAAAAAAAACAATTAAAGTGACTTAGTTTTGTGCAGGTTTAAATCTAAAAGGCAGGTAAATAAAGGAAATGAGGAGAGCACATTTTATATCCTGTATTACTGTATATGTCAGAGCAGAGTTTTAAGTTGCCCCTCCTGCAAGAACAATGAATACTTTAGCAGATCAACTAACAATTGTCATCAACATTCATAAGCAAATTAAATTTATTGATCATTTCAACGAAAAGCGTTTAATCGCATTATGATGAGCAAATCTTTTTCTCATTTGAACCTTCATCAGCTATGTTGTTGTTCTTTATACAGCGGACACACACGCTTGTTGTCACAGCGGTAGACTGGAATTGTACTGTTTTTAACACGAATGTTGCTTTCCCACTCACGCTTACCAATATTAAGATACCAAACCTGAAGAAAAACAAAAGCTTTTGCACCACCGTGTTTACTCGCCACTTTCTTTACAATATCTAGTTGGGACATTACTGGTCATGGCATACATATTATTATTATTATCACTTTCATAGATATAGCGAGAAAGAGAGAAACAATAAAAGTCTCATAAGTATCATATGTTTCACTAGAAAAAAGGTTCTCCAAGAGTTTTATGCAGGTTGATTGGTTCTTCATAAAAACCTGAAGAGGCAACACATTTCTAATAAATAACACTTGATGTAATGACCTCACACATTACAGGCATGACAGAAATAGGCATTGTTCTGTTGTAAAATTGAAATAGCAAGCAACAGATAACAAATAAAAGCACTTTAATAAATAAAATATGATATATTAAGATTCAGATTTCACTTTATTAAATAAAGAAAATGAGTAGAATGAGTTCTGGGGCTGCAGTGTACTTCAGCGTTAAATGAAAAGTTAGTGAAAATGTTAATGCAACACACAAAATGTCAAACAAAAACCATTTATATATATATCACTCTGAACTAAAACCTAAAATTGACGGATAACTTTTCACCACCTTGAAGAAGAGATGTTTCTGTGAACTGTACACACAATCTTTCACCGATACCACTTCTACATTACTGGAACTCGGCTGGTAGTTATTGCCACATCCCCTGTACAGCCCTGACCTCACTTCAAGACATTTCCACATGTTTGGGCCATTAAAGGAGTTCCTGGGAGGCCGAAAGCAAATTTTCAATTTTATTTTATTTGTATAGCACTTTTAGCACTGCTCATTGTCACAAAGCAGCTTTACAGAATCAAAAGCTTATGGAAATGTGTATGAATTTTGAGAAAATGTGTATGAATCAAAATATATATATATATTTATTAATAGCATTATACTAATTCAAATAACATGTACAGATGCGTTTTAGTAAGATCAGCATTTTTTTTTAAGTTGTACATATTTGCATTGATGACATTTTGTACATGTGTACATATCCAGTATAATTACTTATAAACATGTACAGAAAAAGGAATATCTGCTCTTAATATGATTGTGTAGCAGTTTTATGTATTTATTTATTTATTTATTGTAATTTATCAACTAAACATCCTGAATCAAGACTGGATAATTTTATGTTATGATAATCATATGGATTTGCATGTTTAAAAAGCTGCTGAATGAGGAAGCAGAGCGCACTTGTGTCAGTAGTTTTTGTTATAACAAGTTCATCATGCCTCTCTGTTGTTGTCAATAAAGGCATAAGTTACAGAACTCTCTGCTCTGCGTTACTACACTTTTCAAAGGTAAAGTGCAGGTTCATTTGTTTTATTTTTACTTTATATTTTGTATTGATGGTTTTTATATGAATATTTTTGTGGAACAAATTGTCTGGGTTTCCATTATTTCTTAGGAGGGAATAATTCATGACTTCCTGTTTCCCTGTGATATAAATATGATGTGACACAGAGGCCTATTTCTCTTCTACACTCTTCAACATGGGAAAGACAAGAGAACACCCCATTCACGTAAGGCAGATGTGTGTCGACCTTCATAAGTCAGGCAATGGGTACACGAAAATAGCCACCTGCCTAAACTCGCCCAAATCTAAAGTCAGAGGAATAATTAAGAAGTTTAAAACATCTGGAACAGAGATACACAAGGATGGACGAGGCCATATTGCCACCACGCCCAGTAGGGAGGACGGTAAGAAGAAAAAAAAACATCTCCAAACCTCTGTTAGAGAACTGCATCAAAAAAGTGGAACAACAATCATATGCCATCTACATGCCAGCAAGCTGTTTGAGGGCATGCAAGTAAAAAGACTTTTCTCACCTACGATGATGAAAAATATATGCCTGGGACATCAACTTGGACCGTGTAATGTGGTCAGATGAGGCTGAGATAGAGCTTTTTGGCAACAAACACTGTCTGGGTCTGGCATAAAACAAAAGATGAGTATGCGGAAAAGCACCTCATACTGTGAGGATACATACTGTGTTTCTGGTTGTACGAAGTATTAACATCAGGGGTGCCAATAATTGTGGCACACATGATTTCATGTATATATATATATGTTCAGTTTTTCACCGAATAACTGTACATCAAAGCTTGAAATTCTCTCTTTTTTTGCATTGTGGTTCTATATCGTTTACATAAAAAAATTAATGTATATGACATATATAATAATTATATTATTAATTATATATATATAATTATAAGTGCTACCAACACAAGTATATAGACCTGTGAGAAACAGATTTTGTATGATGTCACTGTCAGGTGCATGCCAGACAGATAGTCTGCTCTATTGTTCTTCTGAACTGCACAGACAGAAGGATGAGGAACTTTTGGGCCAGATGTATGTTTGGAGGGGAAAAGGTGAGACATTCAACCCCAAGAGCACTGTACCACCATTGTAGTTTGCTTTGGGGCAGTTTTGGTGCACAAAGTGGATAGAATAATGAAGAAGCAGAGCTTCCTAAGAATTGTTCAGAAGAACCTCAAATCATCTGACAGACAGTTGAGACTTAAAATAATAAGGATAGTTCAAGGTAAAGTGAAGACTCAGTGATTACGGAGTGTTTACAGTTAAAAAGAGAAACAACTGATTAAATGCTTCAAATTTTATTGATAAATGCATGAAAAAGAAACAAAAATTCAGAATCAAAGAAATAGTCAAATCAATAGTTTCATTCATTATTGTTCAAACTGACTGATTCATTTGGCATTATGGTGACCCTGTTTTGGTCGGACTCAGCTATGCATACTTTTGTCACATTGCCATTTTCAACACATCTGACACATTCATTTTTAGAGCATTTGTAGACAGGAATTATCTCATCTATAGTCTTTATATTTTCTTGCAATTGCCCTTTATTAGCATCCTTATGCCAGACTTGTCTGAAAACAAAAGCTTTGGGGCCGTTGTGGTTCTTGAAGATCTCGAGGCCTGGGATGATGCTGTCGGGTATGTCAGGTGTCGAACAAAACTCCACACAGGGTGAGTTCATGGTGAAGAAAACCGTGCAGCCTTGTGCATCTCTATTCAGGAGGTTTTCCATGAATGACGGTGTGGTGTTTCTCAGTAACAGGTACTCAGAGTGGCAAAATTTGTTTTTTCTAGTTTTAATTTCCAGTATTTTTTTACACGGTTTGGCAGCAATCAGCTCAGTACCAATGTAAGTTGCATTTGGACAATTTAGGGCGTTTTTCACGTTCTGTTGACTATCCTGAGAAAGGAAGTTCTGGTCGAGTTTGGCATCTTCTTTACAATGTCTAGCTGGAACATTAATGGCCAGAGCGTACTGACTGTTTTTTTCATTTCCATAGCTAAAAAGAGAAAGAGAGAACAAATAAAAGTCTTATAAGTATCATATATGTTTCTACAAAAAAAAAATTCCAAGGCGTCTATAAGGGGTGATTGAATAATTAAAGGTTTTAAGTTTTATGAATATCTGAATTAGCAACACTTTCCTATAATGACCAGTCCAGCAGTAGGCATTGAAATATGGTATAATTTAAGTTCATACAAAATTGTATCATATTTTATTGTGTTGATTAAAGAAAAAATATTAGACATAAGAATCTCTCCTACTCCAGGATTGTAGACTAATTTTGGTTTGCAATTTAAGGTTGCAATAATCTTCATTACTAACAATCAGCTCCATGTGTGTGTGTGTGTGTGTGTGTGTGTGTGTGTGTGTGTGTAGTTGTCCTTACGTTTCATGAAGTCTGTTAGTTAAATTCAGAAGATTTTCAATCTCATTACCCAAAGCCAGAGGGAGCAGAAAGAGCAGGACGAATCCCAGCGCTCTAGAACACACCTAAAGAAAACACACCCCAAACATCACCAAATATTCCATCACAGAAATACACATTATATTGTAATAAATTTGGAATAACAAAGCATTTTTACTATTAAAGGTAATAAAGAAGAATAAGTCCCAGGGCTGCAGTGTACTTCAGCATTAAGTGAACAGTTTGTGAAAATCTTAATGTTCACACAAAATGTAAAACAAAAACCAGCCCCCTGCAGCATCCTGTATGTAAACACACACACACACACACACACACACAACTTACATACTGTAACTCACCATCTCGTCTCGTGTTCAGTATAGAAGAAGTAAGAGTAAGGATGTACTTGAGTCTCTCTTAACCGAACCTACCGCTCAGAAAGAATATACGAGCAGCTTTATACTGATCCTGACTCCGCCTCCTCTACAAGAAAACACTTGATGTTGTTTACGCATGCAGTTTTAATTATGTGTAAATTTACACACGTATAACTGGAACTGAAGTTCAGACTAAATGTAAATATATGGCCGATTAAAGAAAACATGATATGGATAAAAGGTAATGGACGAGTTTAGTATCAGCTTTGTAAAGCTTTTAACGTGATTTTAATCTACAAATTAAAAACAAACAAATTCTCAAAATTCATATCATCATTTACATCCTGAAAATATCTAGATTTTTATCAGTGTTATGGATTCATCAGTAAACTGACTCTAATGAGAGAGTACAGGTTTTCTACAAACTTTTACAATTTTAAAGTCAGTTGCAGAAAGTGTTACACTTGGACCCTGAAAGAGACTTGAGATATGTTTGGGAATAAATGATTGTGGATAAACTGGGATTATGGGTGTGACATTTCCATCTTATAGATGTGATGTGTTTGAATCAACTTTGTACTAACTACATAAAGTAGACACCTAAATAGTGAATAATGAAAGATTTGAAATAGTAATTATGAAAAAACAACAACATTTGTTGTAATTTTCTCTTCCTTTTTTAAAAAGTTTTTTTTAAATCAATGTCATTTTTTATTATTTAAACATGGTACATATACATACATTCATGATACACTATTTTTCCCCCTACTCATTCACTTTCCCCCCGCCTTACAAAAAAACAACAGCCAGAAAAAAGAGAACATATATTAATACAAAATACACATTAAACAAAAGAACAAGAAAAATTCTAAAAATAAATATTTTATTACAGATCAAATTTATCTGCATCTATATTTTCAAAGTGTCTCATAAATGGTTGCCAGACATCATAAATTTCCTGAGTGGATCCCTTTATTCAATAGCAAATCTTTTCTATCATTGATAAGGGTTCACCCCTAGAGGGCACTGTGTGCCCGACAATTTAGTTATTGTAGTTTTTGGTTCGTAGACTCAGTTTCCCAACACACACACACTCATTTGTGATCACGTGACGCTCAGCGTTAAAACAAGAAGCACATGAGTGTTACATGATACTCGGTACTTGTTAACCAAGACTTTCGTTCGGTTTCGAGGTCAAAATTAATTAAAAATCATTGCTCGTCTTGCAGAAGACTCGTAAACCGTGTTACTCGCAATCCGAGGTTCCACTGTATTAGAAAACTACATAATATGTTTGTATGTATGTATGTCATGCATTTCTTTATTCCAAGATTCATAATAACATTTATAAATGTGAGTATTTTAAAATTGTAATTTGATTGATTCAATTTATATCGTTGTTAATCAATTGACAGCTCTACTATTAATTAAAGAAGATAAAAAGAAAAAGTCCAGGGGCTGCAGTGTACTTCATTAAAATATAAAAATCAAAAGTCCTTCAGAGGATCAAACTAGCAGACAAGGTTTCTTTCTTCTTTACAATATTATCATACGATTACTATTACAATATCATAACCATTTTTTTTAAATGAAAAAGTTTTAATAACTCTGGGTTAAAACTAGACAATTGACTGTATTTATTGACTGCATCCTGTATTTAACAGACTCATGCACACTTTCACACTTGACTTACATACTGTAACTCACCATCTTGTCTCTTGTTCAGATCTGAAGCAGTACAAGCGAGGATGTGCCTTATTGACCAAGAAAGAATATGTGAGCAACTTTATACTGATTGTGGCTCCGCCTCCTCTTCCTTTAGCTTTGTTGAAAATGATTCCTTTTGCTTACAGAACAACACTTTCCCAGTTTGAGTCCTGGAGTATGCCCGATGCCGTCAGGGAGGAAAAACTACATATGTGACAACCTGATCATTCACTACAATTCAGGTCACCTAACATTGCTGAGCAAGTGAAGCAACCCCAGATCATAACAGTGTCTCGTGTTTGTACAGTGGACACTATACATGATGGTGCCTCACTTCATAAAATCACTCCTTATTTGTTATGATTTATAGACAGAGATAGCATCAAAGACAAATAACCCAGAATGTGTGACCAAAACCACCATATGTGTCTGTGTGTGATAGAATGTGTATAAATACAAACACTGAGACATAGGAAGTACCTCTTTCTCACATACACTGTGTGTGTAACTGAGACATCCAGCGCAATAATAAAACTTTGCTTTTGTTTATCCAGATAAATTGAAATCCATTAATGTCTGCCTGCTATGTTATGGGCCAGTTTGTGCAATGTGGGAAAAATTAGGTGCCTTAACGTAAGGTTTAGTAACAAGTTGTACAGCTTTTTTTAAGTTTACTAAACTTTTAGAGAAAGTTGCTGGCCGAGCTAAATATTTCACATTGCTGTTTAGTTGACACAACATGTACCCAGTTCAAAATCTTAAGTTGACTCAACTTATAATTCAAATATTTCAGTCAGCTCAAGTAGTATTGGTTGTGGGCTCAATTAATTATATTTCTCTAGTGCTGACTTTTCATATATTCAAAAACGTAAGTTGTCTCCCATTGCAGCCCATTGATGTAGATGGTTCAAGTGATCTAACAAGTTGGCCCAACAATACCCAAACAATTAAAACACACAAAAAAACTTTATTCTTCCCAAACTAGTCAAAGTGATAGTTTGCAAAAGACAGTGATTTGCATAAAACAGGAGAATAATTCTATTTTGTATAATGTTATAATTCTATACCATTCTGTTTTGTCAATAATCAATAAAATACCTGAATAACACCAGATGCTTATCAGTCTCTTAGATTTATGTTATATAATCCCAGTTAAGCTCCTATTCCCAGTGTATTAATTTATTGACACACACACTGTATTCAAAACTTGGGTGGAAACAAGGGCAGTTGCACCAATGCAAGGGCATTTTTGTGAATAATTACAAAAACTAGCCTTTCACAACATCAGGGGCATTGGTGGCTAAGTGGTAGGTAAAGGCGAGAGAGTGTGTGTTGGTGTGTGTGAGGCACGGTGTCAAATTATGTCAAACAACAGGCTTATAGAGATGGAGAAAGAAAATGGATCAGGGGAGAGGATAACCCACAATTCTGCAGCGCAAGGGAGGGAAAAACATTGGTTGTGATCATGTAAACCAAGACTTGCTCGTTTTTCAAGTCAAAATTTATAAAAAATCTTTGCTCGTCTTGCGGAACATTCGCAAACATTCTTGGTGGGTTTCCTTCGGATACTCTGGTTTCCTCACACAGTCCAAAAACATGTAGGTTAGATTTATTGGCGTTCACAAAAAATTGCCCATAGTGTGTGAATGTGTGTGTGCCCTGTGATGGATTGGCACCCTGTCCTACTGGAGCCTATCCCAGGAGCCTATCCTCCCCACGACCCTGAATACAGGATTAAGCGATATAGATGACAAGTGAGTGAGTGAGTTTAACCTACATACAATAATACATGCACAAACACAGACACACACAAAGCTACAGAAATGCTAAACAAAACATGATCCCTCAAACGAGGCCACCTTCTTCCATTGCTTCCAGTTCTGATGTTCAGGTGGCCATTGTAAGAGCTTGTAGACACTAACACAGTCATGCACATACATGCACAGTTATGGACCATGCTAATGTTTTGAATTGTCACACTGTATGTCCCAACTAACTATACTGTAGGCAGGCGAAGTGATGTCCTAAGATGAATATGATACTGATATAGATGCTACAAGGATTGCAGCTTGACGGGAGAAGAAAAGGCTCAAGAGGCACCGCAGAGCCCTTGCAAGTGGAACTTCAGAGAGCCCCCCAACGCGACACCCGCCCCCCAACCGGTAACAGCTACAACCGCTGTGGAGAAAAAAAAGCCTGTCAACTAGGGTGTGCTGGAAATGAGGCAGAGACATGGTTCACACCCTGAGTGTACTGTGAAGTGTTAGACATGTGGTCATTCGCACCTCTGAAGAATGTGTTAAAATGCTTAGGAAATAAATAGTAAATGCTGTGAAATTATTTTTCAGTAGTAGAAAACGTTTTATTTCTGCAAATCATTTATGACCTTTAAAGTTAAAAGCCAACCTGGTTAACTCATGTTCAAAATGGAAGTCTAGAACCAGGGTTTATAATTTGTTTCTGATTTAGGTACACTGGTCCTTTTTTTAAATTTATTTTTTTATACCATTTAGCTTAGTTACCCATGTCTATCTTAAATGGCTTTATTTTGCTTAAGTTGTAGCTGCTTGCATTTTAAAACAATAAGAGGACTACCTCACATTACGAAGCAAGTCCCCCAATGCTGTATTCCGGTAGTGTTTTTTTTTTTGGAGATTGTAAGAGACAACTCCGGGGGCTACAGTCTCAAGGATCTATTCTAAGGCGAGTGCTGAATTATCCTCACACTGATATTAAGAGTTTGACACTGTGAGTGGTTTGCCCTACACCGGTAGATATTCCTTATTGGTTGTTTGGAAAAGGAATATTTATCACAGGTACCCGACAACACACATACTCAACACACATTATTAGGCTATAGAAACAATAATACACAGTCAACCACACACCTCTGTTATGAAACTCTATAAGAACACTAGCACACACTAGCACTGTTAGCCTTAATGTAGGCCCTGAACTTCCTGTTAGCCTTGGTGTACGTTCTGAATTTCCTGCTAACCTTGGTGTAGGTTCTGAACTTCCTGTTAACCTTGGTGTAGGCCCTGTACTTCCTGTTAGCCTTGGTGTAGGTCCTGAACTTCCTGTTAACCTTGGTGTAGGCCCTGAACTTCCTGTTAGCCTTGGTGTAGGCCTTGTACTTCCTGTTAGCCTTGGTGTAGGTCCTGAACTTCCTGTTAGCCTTGGTGTAGGCCCTGTACTTCCCGTTAGCCTTGGTGTAGGTTCTGAACTTCCTGTTAGCATTGGTGTAGGTCCTGAACTTCCTGTTAACCTTGGTGTAGGCCCTGTACTTCCTGTTAGCCTTGGTGTAGGCCTTGTACTTCCTGTTAGCCTTGGTGTAGG
>QMIH01000439.1:294455-305126 GCA_003987875.1 Clarias batrachus | reverse complement strand
TGTACTTCCTGTTAGCCTTGGTGTAGGCCTTGTACTTCCTGTTAGCCTTGGTGTAGGTCTTGAACTTCCTGTTAGCCTTGGTGTAGGCCCTGAAATTCCTGTTATCCTTAGTGTACGTCCTGAACTACCTGTTAGCCGTGGTGTAGGCCCTGAACTTCCTGGACAGTTCTGCTCAGAGAACACTGCTGAGGGCCCATTCTGCCCAGAGAACCCTGCACAGCCTGAGCCACACCATGCAACACCTCCCGGGTTCGAGGACTCCGTGCTAGCTCCGCCACCTGGGTTCAAGGACGTCATGCTAGCTCTGCCGTCCAGGTTTGAGAGTGTCGTGTTTGCCCTCCGCCGCTGGGATCGAGGACATCGTTCATCGATCGAGGACGCTCTGCCGCCCGGCCTCGACAACCCTGTCTCTGCCCCGCTTCCTGAGATGGGAGACACCCGGTTTGTTCAGCCTGCCGGGTTCGAGGACCCAGTCTCTGCCCCGCCACCTGAGTGGGGAGGAATCATGTTTGTGCTGTCTGCTCTGCCAACCTGCCCAAAAGGCTATCGTTTTTATCTCTGCTCACAGTATAAGCGCCTCAGCACCGGTCCTAGCTTTTGTGTTTTGGGTCTGTTCATTTGGGGTTAAGCAGTTTGATTTTGACGTTGGGGTTTGCTACAGGTTTCTGTTCTTGCATTCACAGTTCATTTCCTGTTCATGCAAATCTGGTCCAGGTGCTGCTTGTTAATGCTGATTAGTTTCTGTAGCCAATACGATATTATATATTGTAATGGAAATATCACATTTTAATTATGTATTTATTTGTAATTGTGCCATGTAGACTATAGAAACTTTAAAATTGTTTGCCGAAGCTTAGAAACAGAAGGCCGAGAATAGAACATAAAGAACCTGATTGTAATTGTATGGAATAAAATCATTGTCAAAAATAATCGTGCGTAAAAAAAAAGATTTGTGTGTAATTCTATGTTTTGTCCGAGTTGGATTCCAAAATCTACGGCCACAACTCTGAAATATACGACTCTGACCGCTTACAGACACAAAACTCGTTTTTACGTCTCCTCTGTTACACGGACGAATTGCGAAATTACGCCTATGAATGTAGTGTCAAAAAAATAGTCAAAAATACGTCATCAAGGCCACATGCACAGGTGTTACTATCCGAGGGAAGAGGAATCAATTTGGCCACCATTTTAAACCACCGGCGCCAAAATGGCAGCTCAGCAGCCGAGCGCTCTCTCATCGTCTCAGGTAAAAAAAAAATTCACAGTTCCGTACATGTTTAAGAAAAGTAAAATTACAGAGATGTTTTAACTATAGCAGGGAAGATTTTAGGAGTTTAAAACGGTGGCAGGGCGCACGCGCCGTATCAATTCCTCCTCCTTCGGATAGTGATGCCTGTGCATGTGGACTTGATGATGTACTGTATTTTTGACAGCGGTTTAACACACTACATTCATGAGCATAATTTCGCAAATGCTTCCTGAAATGCGACCGTATTACTTCCAGGTCTTAGTGCCGGTCGTGTTACGAGTGTGCATAACACTACCATACAACATTTTGTGGCTGCCTCAAAAGACGCAGCCACAAGAACACAAATCTACACATGGCAGCAATATCCTTGTTTGTGTTTTGAGCTTCAGATGATCACATTTTTGCTCACACAAAAATTTCATATACACTCCCCTAAAGGATTATTAGGAACACCAGACTAATACGGTGTTTGTTCCCCTTTCGCCTTCAGAACTGCCTTAATTCTACGCGCCATTGATTCAACAAGGTGCTGAAAGCATTCTTTAGAAACGTTGGCCCATATTGATAGGAGAGCATCTTGCAGTTGATGGAGATTTGTGGGATGCACATCCAGGGCACGAAGCTCCCGTGAGATCTGGTGACTGTGGGGGCCATTTTAGTACAGTGAACTCATTGTCATGTTCAAGAAACCAATCTGAAATGATTGGAGCTTTGTGACATGGTGCATTATCCTGCTGGAAGTAGCCATCAGAGGACGGGTACATGGTGGTCATAAAGGGACGGACATGGTCAGAAACAATGCTCACGTAGGCCGTGGCATTTAAACGATGCCCGATTGGCTCTAAGGGGCCTAAAGTGTGCCAAGAAAAGATCCCCCACACCATTACACCACCACCAGCAGCAGCCTGCACAGTGGTAACAAGGCATGATGGATCCATGTTCTCATTCTGTTTACACCAAGTTCTGACTCTACCATTTGAATGTCTCAACAGAAATCAAGACTCATCAGACCAGGCAACATTTTTCCAGTCTTGTCCAATTTTGGTGAGCTCGTGCAAATTGTAGCCTCTTTTTCCTATTTGCAGTGGAGATGAGTGGTACCCGGTGGTGTCTTCTACTGTTGTAGCCCATCCGCCTCAAGGTTGTGCGTGTTGTGGCTTCACAAATGCTTTGCTGTATACCTCTGTTGTAACGAGTGGTTTTTTCAGTCAAAGTTGCTCTTCTATCAGCTTGAATCAGTCGGCCCATTCTCCTCTGACCTCTAGAATCAACAAGGCATTTTCGCCCACAGGACTGCCGCATACTGGATGTTTTCCTCTTTTCACACCATTCTTTGTAAACCCTAGAAATGGTTGTGCGTGAAAATCCCAGTAACTGAGCAGATTGTGAAATACTCAGACCAGTCTGGCACCAACAACCATGCCACGCTCAAAACTGCTTAAATCACCTTTCTTTCCCATTCTGACATTCAGTTTGGAGTTCAGGAGATTGTCTTGACCAGGACCACAACCCTAAATGCATTGAAGCAACTGCCATGTGATTGGTTGATTAGATAATTGCATTAATGAGAAATTGAACAGGTGTTCCTAATAATCCTTTAGATGAGTGTATATATACAGTATTATGCAAAAGTTTAGGCATCCCTTGATAAATAACAGATTTAGGTGTTTTTTTATTGAAAAGATGTTAACACAGTCTCTCTTGTAAATGGAAAAAAAGCACAATATTTTCAGCAAACACTGATGAAGAGTTAATTCTTATGGCATAAATTGAACAAAGTAAAAACATTGATTTGGCACTGTGCAAAAGTTTGGGCACCCTGTTCTTTTTACAAGGTTTCAGACCTTAATCAGTTCATTAGATCTGATGCATGGCAACAGCTGTCGTTAGTAAATGCCATTTTCAAAGCTTTACAAATACCTTGACTCTTCAAACCTTGTGCACACACTTGCGGACACTTAGCAAGCATGGGTTCCTCTAAGCAGCTGCGTAAGGCCCTGAAAATGAAAGTTATTGATGCCCACAATGCAGGAGAAGGCTACAACAAGATAGCAAAGCATTGTCAGCTTGCAGGTTCCACAGTGAGAAATTAAGAGATGGCAGTTCAGGGGAACTGTGGAGGTCAAGATGAAGTCTGGAAGACCAAGAAAACTCTTAGAACTGCTCGTATTATCACTGGCCAAGTCAGTCAGACGCTCTCAAACCACCAGAGCATGCTTTTCACTTACTGAAGACAAGACGGAAGATCAAAAGACACTCGAACAAGCAGCAGCTGACGGAAGCTGCATAAAGACCTGGCAGTATCTCAAAATATATGAATATTTACTAATATCAGTCACTCTGGGCTCCTGTAGCATGAATTACTGCATCAGAGCGGCGTGGCATGGAGGTGATCAGCCTGTGGCACTGCTGAGGGGTTAAACAAGACCAGGTTGCTTTGATAGCAGCCTTCATCTCATCTCTGTTGTTAGGGTTTCTCGTCTTGCCCTTGACAGCACAACATACTGTAGATCAGGCGAGTTGGCCGTCCATTCAAGCACAGTAATATCATGTTCAGCAAACCAGTTGTGCTGTTTTGGCAGTTAATTCTGTGTCCTGCTGGAAATGAATAATGATGTTTTTTTCCCCATGGTCTAGATCCCAGATTAGTGCAACTACACTAAACTTGGGATAAACGGGTTCTTGGTTGATCATGGCATTATCGGGTGCGTGTAGGACAGAGACTCTGCTTTATTGTTCTTGGAACCAGACAGAAGGAAAAAGAACGTTTGGACTATAGGAATGTTTGGAGGAATAAAGGTGAGGAATTCAACCCCAAGAACACTGTACCAGGTGTAACATGCTGATGGTAGCATCATGCTTTGGGGCTGTTTTGATGCACTGGAATAATGAGGAAGCATGACTACCTAGGACACACAGGCTAAAATTATAAAATGCCTCTACACAAACAATAACACTATGTAAAACTAGAAAAACACCAATATACACTACATTCCTTTGATATAGACAATAACACATACACATTAACACTGCTGGATACTAGCACACACTAAGCAATAACATGCATTCACACATACAGTATATATTACTGTAACACAGACACAGATATTACCAGTTAACACTCTTATATTTTATATCAACCACACTCCATAAACAAGCGCTTGCTTAGGTGTGTGTTTAGCACTTATTAAACCCTTGCTTTTTGGGGGGGAGCTGGAATTAATAATTAATAAACCTACTTTCCATTTCAAAATGTGCTTTTTTTCCCTGTTTAGATACTATAAACAATTCTGCCGTGTATACATACTTTCCTAAATATATTTAAGTAAAAAAAATAATTCTTAATTTTATGTACTGTAATGTACTGTAATAATATTGAATATGAAGATATTTCAGGGCAAAGTGAAGGTTCAATGCTTACAGAGTGTAATAATCAAAGATAGCAACAACTGAATTAATGCTTCAGTCTTTATTGATAAATGCAGGAAAAAGGAATAAAAATGTTCAGAATCAAAGAAGTAGATCAATATTCTCATTCATTATTTTCCGGAGTAACTGATCTTTTAAATTAAAAAACATATACGTTGTTATTAATTTGCCATTATGGTGACCCTGTTTTGGTCGGACGTAGCTGTGCATTGTTGATTCACAATATTGTCATTTTCAACACATCTGACACATTCATTTTCAGAGCATTTGTAGACATGAATGATCTCGTCTATAGTTTTTATATGTTTTTCCAACTCCACCTTATTTTCATCTTTCGTATCCTGACCCCAAACCTGCCTGAAAACAAAAGCTTTGGGGCCGGTGTGGTTCGTGAATAGCTCGAAGCCTGGGATGATGTTTCTCGGAAAGGAAGAATTTAAACAAAACTTCACACAAGGTGAGTTCAAGGTGAAGAAAACTGTGCAGCCGTCTTTGTCTTTATTCAGGAGGTCTGCCATGTGTGATGAGGTGGCGTCGTCCTCAGTGTTCATCAGCAACCTGTACTCAGAGTGGTGGACAACTTTATATTTTTTTTTAGCGGCTATTTCTTTCGGTTTGGCAGCAATCAGCCGAGTGCCGTTGTACATTTTATTTTCACCATTTAGGGCGTTTCTCACTTTCTGTTCATCATCCTGAGAGAGGAAGTTCTGGTCAAGTTTGTCACCTTTACAATATTTAGCTGGGACATTAATGGCCATGGCGTACTGATTATTTCCTTGAATTCCAGAGCTAAAAAGAGAAACAATAAATGCCTCATAAGTATGTTACGCTTCACTAAAAAAGGTTCTCCAAGGGTTTTACAAGGATTGATTGGATAATTTAAAGTCCTTAGTTTCATGAAAACCTGACAAACAACACTTTCCTAATAAGTAACAGTTGATATAATGACCTTTAGAATGTTCCTACAGTATATGCGCTGACATATAGTGAAGCATCTGACAGTCCTGCAGTAGGTAACAGATTATCATTTTTGGTTTATACATAATTTTACAGTTTTTTGTGACAAGAAAAAAACTTTTAACATGATAAATTAGAATTATAGACATGAGAATTTCTCCTACCTTAGTATTATGGTACCTTATGATTTTGGTTGTCAATTTAAGAGTGCATAAGTTACTAACAATAAGCTCTTGTGTGTGTGTATAGAACTCCTTACATTTCATGAAGTTTCTTAATTATTTCCTTGAGATTTCCAATGTCATTTCCCAAAGTCAGAGGGAGCAGAAACAGCAGGACGAATCCCAGCGCTCTAGAACACACCTAAAGAAAACACACCCCAAACATCACCAAATATTCCTCAACACATTCCTGGACCTGATTTGACAGAAATACACATTATACTGTAATAAAATTGAAATAACAAGCCACATAAAATAAAATACGATAATAAGAAGAATAAGTTCTGAGACTGCAGTGTACGTCAGCGTTAAATGAACAGTTACTGAAAATCTTAATGTTCACACAAAATGTAAAACAAAAACCCTTCAGAGGACAATTATTCTGGTCTAAAACCAGCCCCCTGCAGCATCCTGTATGTAACACACACACACACAATTTGCATGCAGAACTGTAACTCACCATCTCGTCTCGTGTGCAGTATAGAAGAAGTAAGAGTAAGGATGTACTTGAGTCTCTCTTAACCGAATCAGAAAGAATATACAAGCAGCTTTATACTGATCCTGACTCCGCCTCCTCTTCAAGAAAACACTTGAGGTTGCTTACTCATGCAGTTTTAATAATGTGTAAATTTACACACATATAACTGTTGAGACTAAATGTAATAAATCTATGGCCGATTGAAGTAAACATGATATGGATAAAAGATAATGGACGAGTTTAGTGTCAGTGAGCTAATTTGTAAACCTTTTAATGTGATCTCTACAACTATAAAAAAAAAAAATCATCAAAATTCACATTATCATTTACATCCTGAAAATAACTAGAACATTACACTGAAGGAGACGTGAATGAACACAAAAAAGTCTAGACAAATATGTTTGGAACAAATCATTTCAGATAAACTGACATTATGGATGTGTCAGGGATAACCCCTAGAGGGCGCCATGCGCCCAGAGACTTTTTTGTTTGTAGTTTTCCTAAGTTTCGTTTTGGACTTCATTTCCCAGAATGCACCTCGGTCAGGTGACGGCGCTCACCTGAACCGAGTTGCCTCATTTGGTTCGCTAAAAATAGTCTGCTTGAGTTCTAGTTCTTTGTCTTGCATTTGTTAAAGTAAACGTATGTGTTGGGTTAGTTTGCAGTGACTTATGTTTGTTTTGTTCTTCAGCTAAGTGTGTTTGTTTTATTTCTTCTTTAATAAAAAAACATCTTTAAAGGTTATCTTTACCACTGCATTCATGCCTCGTCAACACCACCGAAAAAAGAAGCGTGACAGGATGTGACGTGTCTGAATCAGCCCTCTACTAACTACTGTATATAAAGAACTCGCATAAATAGTGGATTTTAACTATTTTTACTATGAAATTATTAAATCAGTGATTATTGATGACTTGTTTGTGATAATTTTTTCTCTTTCGCTTTCTTTTTTTTCTTTCTTTCTTGTTTACAGTTTTTCACAATCGCTATGACAGTTTTTTCAATACATTTAACAAGTTTCCTAAACTCTTATCGCACCAACACACCTAAAACACACAATTGACAAAACAGTTAATTTCATGCTCAAAATCACACATTGTAAACTAAACCCCAAAACTCATTTTCAAAATACAACAATAAACTAACACAATACACGATGTCTAACAAAACACTGCAAACATGTTTTAAAATCAAATAATTATTCAAAACACTAACACATGTTCTCTTCCAACAGGAACATTTAGTCAAKCATAACACAATGACAAAAAAACACTATCATCAGCTGAAATTACAGGAACTGCATTATTTTATGTGTCAGGTCTGTCCTTATATTTGAAGCCTCTCTACATTTTTGTTTTGTTGAGTTTAGTAAATGCAATTCAATACAAAAAAATTCAATACAAAAAATTCAATACAAAAAATGAATGACCATCTTAGAATAGCTTTATAAAATGTACAGTTTATGTTAAAAAAAAATACAGACACAGAATTGCTGCAGTACAGACTTTATTTGCAAAAGGACGTTACTGCAAGATATACAAACACAAAAAGCACCGGAATTATAATAATAATAATAATTTTAAAAAAAGTAATCTTCTATTCTGCCCGGTCTTCTGCATTTGGCCGCATGTTCTCATCCACATCACACCTGATATCTTCTCTGGCAAGGCATTGTGGGAAGAATCTTTTGGCATGCCTTATCCACCCCTGGCAGTGTTCAGATGTGATGTCTTGACCTGCAGCATCCAATGCATCCAGGAGGGACATTTGGACATGTGGACAATGGTCAAAAACCTTCCATCTCCATGCTGAGAAAAACTCCTCAATAGGGTTGAGGAAAGGGGAGTAAGGGGCAAGGAAATGGGACATCATCCTTTAATGGGTGTGAAACCAGGCTGTGACTGCACGGGAATGGTGGAATGCCACATTGTCCCATGTGATAACATATATTGTCAAGTGGTCTCCCACCTGTCCACTTTCTACCTCTTTCGTGCAGGTCTTCTAAAAACAGGAGAAGGCAGTTGGCGTTGTAGGGGCCAATCTGACATTTATGCAGGAGTGCAACGTTGTTGGAGATTGCGGCGCACGTGGTGATGTTGGCTCCTCTCTGGCCAGGCACGGTAACTGTGGCCCACTAATACGGTAAATAGTAAAATTATTTACACTTTGCTGTAGGAGAAGCAATATCTTACCGGTTTCTCTGAAAATACGGACAATGGATGCCACTGTATCCCGGCTGAGATTTGGCTACTCGTTCACCAGCCTCTCTGTATGATAGCCTGTGGATTATGACATGGACAGTGATAGCAGCTCTTATTTGATCAGTTACCCTAGCTCTGGTCCTTCTTTAAGCGCCACAACGCATTCTAACTCCTCTCCCTTGTCCTGGTACTCGTCTTCCTCTCCCTCATGCAGGCTTGCTTTCTTTCTTTCTTTCTCTCTCTCTCTCTCTCTCTCTTTCTTTCTTTCTTTCTTTCACACAAGACCAGCCCAAAGAGTCCTCTTTTAGAACATATGATCATGTGATTGGAAAAACCTCAACACCTAAGTGTGGTTCCTAGATGGGACTCAGCTGTGATTTATATACTGTATTTGCATAGCTGCAATATTTTGTGTTTCAATTCACAATATGAACAGCTGTTCACTTTGACTTTAGCCTACAGTATATAAGTTATGTTTAGAACATGATGTTATCTGTTCTGACATACGGTGTGAAAGCATTTGTAAATTTGACTGTAAAATTACATTGTTTTGGTCTTGCTTGACCTTGTGTGTAAGAGACGTTCAAGCATTTTAAATTGTTGTTAACTGCATGCATTTTGTATCAAAGCAACAAGAAATGTGTTAATTGTATAGCCTACAATGACGGATGTTGTGCTAACTGTGTTAAGAGTTTAGGAAACTTGTTAAATGTATTGAATAAACTGTCATAGCTATTGTAAAAAACTGTAATAGGAATTATTATTGAAGTGTGGGAATGTGTATAATAGAATATAATTAATACACTTATTCAGGAACTTAAAATTTTATATTGGTGATTGCATAAATAATAATTGCTGTGAAAATTGTAAATTAATTATTGTGTAACCAATCATAAGTCGCATAATTATCAAACCGGGACTTGTGATGTAATTTCTGGTGAAACTGAATGACACTGAAACTGATGAGACTGCAGTAAAGAAGCAACACGTCAGTGAAGACGATCTCGGTGTCTCTGAGTCCACTGCAGTCGTTCCCGTCAACATTCAACGAGTAGAACGTCTGATCCTTGAAAATTAATGGATAACTTCTGTCACCAACTTGCAGAGGAGGTTTGCTCCAAGACATTGCCACATGTTTGGGATATACAGAGGGATATATATTTATTTCCTTCGTCAATGATTTGCTAGTTTACCTAGATGATGTAGCCAACCACTCTAACACCTGGAGTGACCACCTACACCATCTCATATGACTATCAAGCTCACATAGGACCACACACACACACACACACACACACACACACACGGTCATTCATTTTTCTTACCATTAGGAACATGTTCTGTCTTTGCTTCATCAGGCTAAAATAAATAAACACTTATCTTATGCCTGACTGTAGATGGTGCAATTTAGTAAGATTATCTATCTCTATCTATCTAGATCTTAAGATCTGTTCTCAAAGTAAGTTGCCATGATGCCAGCTCAACATCTGCTCAAAAAGTTTCTGGATTTGTCGTAAGGGTCTCCATAGGAAAAATGACTGAAGGGGTTCAACAATTTGCCAAATCTACCCACTGCCAGGGAATTTATTATAAATACTGTCCTTGTCTACTTTAAATAAAAATAACAGTCTTGTGGGGACATTATAGTCCTCGTTCTTTGGAAATATCATGATTCTTCCTTTTTTCAGTTCACCTTGAGCAGATTCTTATCAGGATAGTGATAATGTAGGATAATGCAAAGTGGATCACGTTTCTCAGAACCTCAGAAGCTCTTTCTTTTGTTCGGTTTCTTTTTTCTTTTGTTTTTTCTCTACACATCTCTACCTTTATTTACAGAACGACAAAAAGTAACACTTGTAATCGAAACAGACGGTGTACAGTAAAGAAACAGAGAAGTCTGAGGAAACTGTGATGAAAGTATGATGTTTATCTGATATTTCTTTTCTTATTTTTATTTTCTTTTCATTTCTGATTTATGGGAGTTTTTAATAATCTTTTAAATGTTCACTGAGATGTTTTCACCAACAATGACTATAATGAATATTATTGACACAGTGAAACTCTGTGTGTGTGTGTGTGTGTGTGTGTGTGTGTGTGTGTGTGTGTCAGGATGTGTGTGTGTGTGTGTGTGTG
>QMIH01000439.1:268566-294163 GCA_003987875.1 Clarias batrachus | reverse complement strand
TGTGTGTGTGACAGGGTGTGTGTGTCAGGGTGTGTGTGTCAGGGTGTGTGTGTGTGTGTGTGTGTGTGCGTGTGTGTGTCAGGGTGTGTGTGTCAGGGTGTGTGTGTGCGTGTGTGTGTGTGTGTGCGTGTGTGTGTGTGTGTGTGGTGTTGCAATGAGTGGCACATGGACAGTAATGTTGCTTTTTCAGTTTCCATAAACTATTTTTCACAATTTCACAACCAAAGCAATCTGATTTCATAGAATTCACACACAAATGAGATGCCGATACGGAGTGATCCAGCAGGGGGCAGAGTTTGACACTCACTCACTCACCCACTCACTCATGGTCTATATCGCTTTATCCTGTGGTGGTGTGTTGCCAAATTTGGGATCTGAGACAGGAAGTTAGTAAAAAAAAACCTTCATTATCTCAATTGGGTGCATAAACTTTTTTTAACGGGATGGTTAAGAGATTTAACATTCCAACTTACAAAACTGATCAAACATCTGTTAGCCTGTCTAGAAGAAACACCTATTTTTGTCATTAAGAGTTTATAGAAAAAGTGACGCTCCAAATTTCCAAAGTAGAGTCAAGCCACGAAAAAGAGAAAGAGAGAGAGAGAAAGAGACAGAGAGAGAGAGAGAGAGAGAGAGAGAGAGAGAGAGAGAGAGAGAGAGAATTTAAAAAAGTAGTCCTGAATGGCATGAACCCTAACCTTATCACCAATTAAAGCAAAGTGATTAACCCAACCCATACAAACTACTTATACTTATTTGGATTCCTATTGAGCCAAAATCAGTCTCTCACTGAACCATCATATGAACTTGAACATGTAACGTGCATAAACAGGTCTAAACAGTAACTAGTCACCATCATCCTCCGTTATGAAGCATCAATTACAAGTAACATTTAGCGTAATTATGCTAACTTGTAATTAAATCAGTAAAGTTTATCCGGATCAGTACTGCGTTTACCATCCAGACGCCAATGAAATGGAATATGAACATCCTTCAGGAATTTCACTGAAAACAGTGAAGCTTGAGACTTCAGAACTGCTTCTTCTAACATTATATATTAACATAGCGCATGGCTCTATCCAGATCTGTGAATATCTTGTCCTCGCCCTTATAGGTCATAAGAAATCGAATCGGGCTAAAAATAGACACATTACACATCCTGTATTTAACAGACTCATGCACACTTTCACACTTGACTTACATACTGTAACTCACCATCTTGTTCAGATCTGAAGCAGTACAAGCGAGGATGTGCCTTATTGCCCAAGAAAGAATATGTGAGTAACTTTATACTGATCTTGGCTCCGCCTCCTCTTTCTTTAGCTTTGATGATGGTGTCCAGTGTGGTGTCAAGTTCATATGTGGAAATGATTCCTTTCGCTTTCCCAATTTGAGTCCTGGAGTATGCCCCATGCCTGGGAAGAAAAACTCCATAGATGTGACAACGTGGTCATTCACTACATTCAGGTCGTCAGCTGACTTTATTTTACTGTCACATAGCATTGCTGAGCGACTGAAGCAACTCCAGATCATAACACCGTCTCCAGAGTCACTCTTGTACAGTGGACACTATGCATAATGGTGCCTCGCTTCATAAAATGACTCCTTATTTGGTATGAGTTATAGACAGCGACAGCATCAAAGACTAAAACCACAGAATGTGTGACCAAAACCAACTATGTGTCTGTGTGTGATAGAATGTGTATAAATACAAGCAGAGAGACGTAGGAAGTACCTCTTTCTCACATACACTATGTGTGTGTTTAACTGAGACATCCAGCGCAGTAATAAAACTTTGCTTTTGCTTGTCCAGATAATTTGAAATTCATTAATGTCTGCCTGCTATGTTATGGGCCAGTTTGTGCAATGTGGGAAAAATTAGGTGCCTTAACGTAAAAAGGTTTAGTAACAAGTTGTACAGCTTCTTAAGTTTACTAAACTTTTAGAGGAAGTTGCTGGCCGAGCTAAATATTTCACATTGCTGACACAACATGTAACCAGTTTATAATATTAAGTTGACTCACCTTATAATTCAAATATTTAAGTCAGCTCAAGTAGTATTGGTTGTGGGCTCAATTAATTATATTTCTCTAGGGTTGACTCGGCCCAACTTTTCATCTGCTCAGAAAGGTAAGTTGTCTCCCTTTGTAGCCCATTGATGTAGTTGGTTCAAGTGATTGTTTTTCTATAAAAAAACAAGACGGCCTAAAAATACCCCAACAATTATAACACACAAACATTACTTAAAAACTTTATTCTTCTCAAACTAGTCAAAGTTAAAACAGTGATTTGCATAAAACAGGAGAATAAACATTCTATTAATCAATAATCAATGTCAAGGTCAATAAAATACCTGGATAACACCAGATGCCTAGTTTCCAGTGTATCCATTTATTTACACACACTGTATTCAAAACTAGGGTGAAATCCCTGAAATCAGGAAACAAGGGCAGTTGCACCAATATGGGCATTATTTATGAATAATTACAAAAACTAGCCTTTCATAACATCAGGGGCATTGGTGGCTCAGTGGTAGGGCTCTCGTCTGCCATGCAGAAGACCTGGATTCGATTCACAATCAGTACTTAAACCCCAGCCACTGGGTGAACTAACAACAGCGGGCTTTCACAACATTAGCATGTCCACACACAAACACCCTCACCCTACACACTTATGCTGAGCAGATATATTGCAAGTTTCCACTTCATGAAAACATGAAAACGGCCATCCTCACAAAGATACGTTATTTCACAACGTGGCACCTCATGTTCTTGCTTGACAATCTTCTTAATGCTGCAGTCATCCTTGTTGCTTCTGCATCTTTTCCTACCACACGTTCCCTTCCAGTCATCTTTCAAGAAATATTCTTCAACAGAGCACCTTCAAATGTCAGCAGGCCTCCCCATGATTATGGTTGATTGTACTGAATTAGACTGAGAGATACTGTACACAGTGTTTATTCTGTATGAATAGTAATTTACTCAAACTCAAAATGAAATATACCTGTAGTTGCAAGCAACGATTACGGACCCAAGCACCCTGTGCCATCGCCATCCCGGGCGCACCGCACAACCTGCACACATCACACACTATACAGGGCTAATGTGTGTGTGTGAGAGAGAGGTGTGTGTGTGTGTTTGTGTCTTGAGAGGTGTTTGTGTGCATGAGTGTAAACATTTGTAATATGGGTGTATGTATGTGTGCATGTGTGTGATGTGTGAGTGTGTTTGTGTGCATGCATGCGTGTGTGTAAGCGCATTAGTGTGTGAGGGTTAGTGTGTGTGAGAGTGAGGGAGAGAGGCGTGTGACGTGTGGATGTGTCAGTCTGTGTGTGAAGAGTAAATGTGCTTGTGTTTTGTGCTTGTTTGTGTATATGGTGTGTGACTCTGTGTGTATTAACATTAGTGATGTGTGTGTTAACATTTGTGATGTGTATGTGTGTACAATAGGCCGCAGGTGCTGGAAGAAAAGCCTCACACTATGATGTTCCTAAATGTGATGTCACTGAACATGATGTCACAGAAGGTGTCACTGAATATAATGTCACTCAATATAATGCCACACAGAAAGTTATTAATCATTTTTCAGTGTAAGTTTAAGACATTATCACGACTGACCCATTTGAGATATCAAAAATCCCTCTGCAATGTTGCATCCTCAATGCCTATAGATCTCTTTGGCCAAGTTTGGTAGTGATTGTATAATTTCCTTAGGAGGAGTATATCAAAATCCATCGGGTGCGTTTTGCGAATGACCCAAAAGAACCGGCATCCTGTTGAGTTGAGCCCAGGGCATGCAGAGCGAAAGTTGTTCGGCTTGATGAGCTCTAAATGTGTACCGAGTTTCGTGTGTCTATGTGAAGGTGTGTATGAGCTATGCAGCAAAATCTCGTGTGGTCACCCCTGGGGGCCCCGGGCCCCGAGACTCTCAGGGATCCTTATGGCAGCAGATTCCAACCTGTCTGCCAAGTTTCATGAGTTTTTGAGCATGTTAAGACCCCCGAAAATTCCAAAAGGGTGGGGAAAAAAATCCTTAGGAAAACAAGAGGGTCCTGCGCACCTTATAGTGCTTGGGCCCTAAATATTCTAATATTTTGAAATGTTCAGTTATTGCCATAATCATCAAAAATAAATGAATAAATAAATAAATATAGTGTATATATAGATATATATATATATACAGTATATATATAATCTGGTGTGTAATTAAACCACTCCATATCCGATCTAGGACCACATACGAAAGTGACTCAGATCCGATCTAAAAAACAGCAGATTTGTGCATTCAGACAACAATAAACAAAAGAAACTGTTACATTAGAGTAATAAAAAAGGAATTGAGTTACTTCAGGCTGGTAATGGGAAAACACACATACTATAGTAATATACACACAGACATGCACAAATGCTAAAAAAAAAAAGACACACACATTCTATCATGCATATAGTAACACACACAGACACACAGTATAAATGCTTATAGAACACACATTATATATACATAATAGAATATACATTTACAGTCTAACCTACATACAATAATACACACAAACACAGATGCACACAAAAGCTACAGAAAACTAAACAAAACTTGATCCCTCGAACCAGGCCAACTTCTTCCATTGCTTCCAGTTCTGATGTTCAGGTGGCCATTGTAGAAGCTTGTAGACACTAACACACTACACACTATACTATATACACACTATACTAGCACATACATACACACATGCACAGTTATGTATCATGCTAATGTTTTGAGTTGTCACACGTCCCAGCTAACTATAGGTGAAGTGATGTCTTAAGCTGAATATGTTACTGATATAGATGCTAGAAGGATTGCAGCTTGACGGGAGAAGAAAAGTCTCAAGAGGCTTCGCAGAGCCCTTGCAAGTGGAACTTTCGAGAGTCCAGAATCAGGGTTTATAATTTGTTTCTGATTTAGGTACACTGGTCCTTGTACCCATTTAGATTTTTTTCTAACCATTTGTTGGACATTTCTACATAATCAGTCCGTGTGTGAATTTGTTCTGTCAAAACTCGTCAAATTGGATTGTTGGTGTTTTTGTAACCTTTTCCAAACTCAGCTGGAGGAAAATACAGTTGTGTTCAAAATAATAGCAGTCCAACATCGGTAAGTAGATCAATAATTGTTTTTGGGAGAAATTATATTTCTTCATGGTAAATATTTTACTTGTAGGTGTAGTGGAGTAACAGAAAACCAACAGACCCAACAGTCATGACTTGCATGCACCTGATTCTGTGTAATTGAATTAATTGAATTAATTGAAATGAGGCGTGTTCAAAATAATAGCAGTGTGGGGTTCAATTGGAGAGGTCAATTATTCTGTGAAAAACAGGTGTCAAACATGTTCCCTTTATTTAAGGATAAATGCAGAAAAGGTTGTCCTGTGCATATCTCTCTGAAAATCAGAGTAAAATGGGTCGTTTCAGACATTGTTCAGAAGAACAGTGTACTTTTACTGAAAAGTAGATTAGAGAGGGGAAAACATACAAAGAAGTGCAGAAAAAGAAAGGCTGCTCTGCTAAAATTATATCAAATGCTTTAAAATGGAGACCAGAAAGAAGTGGAAGAAAACGGAAAACTGCCATTCGAATGGATGGAAGAATGACAAAATTGGCAAAGATTCAGCCAATGATCAGTTCCAGCATGATCAAAGAACATCTTAGTTACCTGTGAGTACTGTTACTATTAGAAGACGGCTATGTGAAGCCAAGCAATCAGCAAGAAGCCCCCGCAAAGTCCCATTGTTGAAAAAAAAGACATGTGCTGAAGAGGTTACAGTTCGCCAAAGAATACACTGACTGGCCTAAAGAGAAATGGTGCAATATTGTGTGGACTGATGAAAGCTAGATTGTTCGGTTTGAGTCTCGAGGACGCAGACAGTTTGTAAGACAACCCCCAAACACTGGATTCAAGCCACAGTACACTGTGAAGACAGTGAAGCATGGAGGCACAAGCATTGTGATATGGCGATGCTTCTCGTACTGTGGTGTTGGGCCTATTTATCACATTTCAGAGATCATGGATCAATTTGAGTACATCAGAATACTTAAAGTGGTCATGTTGCCTCATGCCAAAGAGGAAATGCCCTTGAAATGGGTGTTTCTTCACACACACCAGTAATCGAGCATCATCTTGGTTCCAGACCAACAAGATTAGCGTTATGGAGTGGCCAGCCAAATCCCCATTTAGCACATTTTTATTCATGTTGTGAACGTGCAGAGTGTCCAATGCAGTTGTGTGATTTAAATTAAAAGTTATTATATGGATATGGAGCTTTACTCACTTTTTTCAACACACTGCTATTATTTTGAAATAGAACTAGAAATAATGAAACGAACTAGAAATCCCAGAGGTGCACATGCATTTGCCACACACACATTGTATTCTGTGATCATTTTCTTTATGTCTACTTACTTTGGAGACTTGGTCGTTGATGTTTCATGTCAAGTTGATGCAAAAATCTAGAACATTTTAAATGAGTTCACGCGTTTTCATCAACCGTTACAGCAAAGTGAAGTCAACTGTTTATATTCTTTGATTTTTGGGAAAGCGTTTAAATATTAATGTTAAACATCTTCATTTTGACCTGTGTCATTATTCTCTTATTATTTATCAGGAGATTTACAGGTGTGTTATTTTGTTTGATCCTGAATAATGTGTTTAACACTGTAGATCCTGTTTTACTTGAATTATTCGTTGTCAGCAAAAGCAAGTTTTTTTGTTTTTCTAACTCCATGACAAAATGTTTCGAGTAAATCTTAGAGCAAATCTCCTCCCGTGTGACTGCAGGATTCTCTTCATAAAATCAAAAGAATTTGATTAAACAGGTAGAACGGCTTCTAGTTGGCTGGAACAAGGTACAAAATGATCCTACAATAACTTTAGACTTCTATACCAGAATGTGAGAGTGCTCTCGATGTCTCACTATATGATAAAAATCATCAATTAATCGATGACATCAGTCGATTACGTCAGTCTGAACTCGCGGACCAGGAAATCTTTTAGCGCATTATTTTCTTTATGTGTAACTACAAAAACCAGGTTGAATATAATCCCAGTGTGAAGCCAGTGTGAACTTTCGGTCTTTCCTGCCCGGAAATTTGAAAATCTTGAATGCACTGCTGGAAAAAAAAAAATCTACATATTAGCAAGCTAGTTAGCATAGCTTCCTAACTAGCTAGCATGCTAAAAATCAATCTTCGCTAGCAAACTACAATAGACAAATCAGCACTCATGTATGGATAAAGTTAATATAATAAAAAGACAGACAATCAGATAAAACTGTATATCTATGTTTTTAAATATATATGATTTAAATAATTTCAAAAGGAAAACATTATCAAAAAAGCAAGGCCTTCTGGGTAATGTAGGCGTGTGATGTATACAAGGATATCGACTCCCTTCATCTGATGTTGATCTCAGAATGCTGAGGAAGCAACCTCCACACAAGAGGTTACATAATTAAATGTTAATTGTTCATTTAATCTGGAATAAAACTTCACACCCGCCATATTCATTGCGCTTATTCAGTTTTTTTGGGTTGTTTTTTTTCACATAGTTTTTCTTCATGTTAAGGAATTCCAGATTTGCCGAATGCAATCAAATCCAAACAAAATGTAAAGTGGAAAATACATGTATTTTGGAAGTATTGTAAATATTAAATATAAAATATACGCATTGTGCTACAGAGGTCATTTTATTTTGTAATTGGAGACGTGTATTGATATGTCGAATAAAATTGTATCATAAATATCCTCACGTGTTGTTGAATTTTTTTTTTAATTTTCCATGTGGCTACTGTAGCAAATGCGATCTGATAATATTTAAAATGCTATAATGACTTTAATGTTAAATGTGGAGCCATGGTTTACTAAACACCCATATATGTGTTAATAGTTAATAATTATGAGCGGCACAGACTTGGACCACCATTTTCTGATAGCTGGGTAAAAGAAATGCAGCTGATTTTATGCTTTTAACTTTATAACTAAGTGCCCCAAAATGGAATTAAACCAATGAGAAGCAAGAATCAAACATTTGTCACTAATTCTTTTTAAAAGTAATTTTATCCATTTGCTTTTTTGCAAGTTAAAGTGAAAAATATGATAAAGTTAAAACACAAACCCTCTATAACCCTCAAATGAATTGAATAACACTGAATTTCTCCATTTTCACATGTATGAACTCACTCACACCCACACATATGCACCATAAGCAGTATTACAGTTGCGTCAAAACACCCAGTCACATGAACACACATTTACACTAGACGGCAATATCTTTAGACCCAGTACAGAAACATAAATATTTTAGAGATGTTTTTGGAAACCGTGTTTTGGGCTTCAGAAAAAGATTAAATTTTTGTTCACTGCAGATGATGCTTTTTAATACCGCACTGTACAGCAGATTTCTTTTTTCTGATTTTAGCAATATATAGACAAAAGTATGTGGACATGTGGTGATCAGATGATTGAGAAAATGGCAAAATCACAATTTATTGTAGCAAACAACCACATTCTAACAACCAAGACAAAATCAAAAATCCCCAAAAAGTTAGAAAAAAGTAGTTGAAGCCCCCAAAAAGTGCCCTAACTTTCCTTTTTGAGCATGGCTTTATATACCGGAAATCCACCGTGTTGCTCCTCCTGTTTCTCTTTGCCTGAACCATTTTCTAGATATATTATAATTTATTTAACTCCCTAATTATTACGTTATGTCCAGATTCCGTTTTTTTCTCACTCTTCCAAACTGAACGTGACTCCCTTTTCTTCTTGCTCCGTCCTTGCTAACGTTCTTGGGGCCCATGGTGTTACAGTATGTCTATGTTAAAAAAACACAAAAAGTATGTAAACTCCCTTCACTTAGCTTTTCACCGATGCAAACGAGTTTTGAACGTACACACAACTTGGGCAGCGTTTGGTTTAGCCAAAAACGCTTTGCAATTTTTTTTTTGATGGGTGATTTGGTAAGTTCCTCTTTTTGACCATATTCTCTGTGGCATTCTCCTAGAGCACTTCACGTCAATCCAATTTTTCTTTTAATCTTTTAAAGCAATGTTTAAGTACTCTAGGGCCGTCCTCTGTTTTCCCTCTTATTGGCCTTTTATGCTCTGTGGATTACTGTAGCTTAACTGTAAGTCTATAGTGAATACATGAATATAATATTTTGTGTTCTTATACTAATCATGTGATTGCCAGTTTTGACACTAGTATGTGTTTTGTATTATGTATATAGTATATTGCATATTTTAAGGAGGAAATCCAGGTGTGAAAAACTTGTTGCATCTTTCTCAAAAAGACTCATGGCTGTATAAGATCAAAATGGTGCTTCTACTAAATACTGAGCAATGGGTCTGAATACTTTTTTCTGAATGTTTTTCTTTCAATAAGGGGTGCTGTGTGTATACTGATGAAGGAAAAAAATGAACAAAATTTAAGGGGGCCTGAATAATTTCCGTACCCACTGTATCCACACACACACACATACTGTACATACACAGACACTCACTCACTGAGTGTCTATACTGTACCACTTAATCCTGTATTCAGGGTCACGGGGGCCTGGAGTCTATCCCAGGAGACCTAGGGCATGAGGCAGAGTATACCCTGGACAGGGTGCCAATCCATCACAGGGCACAGACACTACATGCAATTTGGGAATGCCGATTAACCTAAACTACATGTCTTTGGACTGTGGGAGGAAACCTGAGTACACAGAGGAAACCCACCAAACACAGAGATCAAACCTGGCTGGGAATTGAAACATTGAAACATTTGTCGCCAATTCTTTTTAAAAGTAATTTTATCCATTGGCTTTTTTGCAAGTTAAAAATATAAGAAAGTTAAAATACAAACATTATAACTCTCACATGGACTTTCCACTTTTCTTTATGTGTGAACTTTCTCTCTCTCTCTCTCTCTCTCTCTCTCACACACACACACACACACACACACACACACACAACACAACACATATTCAGACACATGCACCATAAGCAGTATTACAATAAGTGTGACTCTTGTGGCTGCCTCGAAAGACATAGCCGCATGAACACACATCTAGACTAGACATCAAGTCTTTGGACCAACAATAGAAACAAAAATATGATTTTGAAAACAATGTTTTGGGCTTCAGACAAATATCAAATTTTTGTTCTCTGAAAATTATGCTTTTTGAAAACATACACTATGACAGAACATTTTCTTTCCTGATTTTCACAATAAAAGAGAGGTTTTGTGTTTCCTTTCATCTGAACTCACTCTTTCAGTGATATCTTTATGTTTCATACACTGTATCACCCAAAACCAGTCTTATAAAAATTTCTGTCTGTCTGTATGTCTGTCCAGGCAGACTTTGTCACAGCATCATGAAAAACTGGCTAAACAGAATTTAATGAAACTAACTACAGTACTTAGGTTTCGCCTCAAGTTAAGCCTGCGCCATACATGAAATCAAAATGTTGAGTAAAAGTAACATTATGAGCAGTTACAGTATGTGCCAGATAATGTCAAAGCATCTAGTGGGATTTTTTTTCTCTTGAGGTGGACGTGGCTATGCACATCACTCAACATAGCCAATCAATGTGATAGTTTACCATCTAGTGTACTATCAAGAACATAAAAGCCAGATTAAACTTTGCTCTCATGGTACCAGAATGATTTGAGGGAGAAAACTCACTATTTGGCCATGTCCATGGGTTCCAGATTCAGGCACTTGTTGACTGCAAAGGGTATGTATGTATGTATGTATGTATGTATATATATAGGGCATGGGTGGCTTGTTGGACTATAAACCAGGAGATCCACGTCCTTAAAGCTTGAAGTGCTTAAATCTGGCAACTTGTCCCGGTAAATAACAGTCACAGAAATGACGGCTATACTGTATATCCGTTGCCCAATGTGCCAGGCAGCACGTAGACAGACACACACACATACTGTATGTGTAGATACACTATAGTGCCAAAAGTAATCGCTCGCCTGCCTTCACATGCATATGAACTTGAGTAACATACAATTCCTCATCCACAAGGTTTAATATGATGTTGGCCCCTCCCCCTTCAGCTTCAAGAGCTTCAATTCTTCTGTGAAGGCTTTCCACAAGGTTTAGAAGTGTGTTTATGGGAATGTTTGATCATTTTTCCAGAAGCGCATTTTTGAGGTCAGACACTGATGTTGGACGTGGAGGCTTGTCTCGCAGTCTCCGCTCTATTTCATCCCAAAAGTGTTCTATTTGGTTGAGGTCAGGACTCTGTACAGGTCAGTCAAGTTCTTCCACACCAAACTCACTCATCCATGTCTTTATGGATCTTGATTTGTTCACTGGTACGTAGTCATGTCGGAACAGGAAGGGGCCATGTTCAAACCGTTCCAACAAAGTTGGGAGACTGAAATTGCCCAAAATCTCTTGGTATGATGAAGCATTAAGAGTTCTTTTGGTCGCGAGTTCGAATCCCGGGTGATGCTGTAACCTCTCGCAGCCGGAGGTCTAGAGAGAGCTGATTGGCCGAGCTCTCTCAGAGGGGAGGGATGAGAGGTACTTAGTGCTCCCACATTAATCACGGCTCTACAGCCAGTCAGGGGCGTCTGTGAGCTCACGCAAGCGGAAGGAGCGGATAGCGCTGTCCTCCGAGTGTGTTACTCCGCCCCCAACAGTGCGTGAGCGAGCGGTTCGAAAAGATGCGGTCAAACACGTGGAAACACATGATAGTCTTTGGCCCACCTGACTGATTGGGTGTAATAGCTTAATGTGGGAGCCCCCTAGTGACGGGGAGGAATTGGACACGACTAAATTACTACTTTCCTTTTACAAATGTGCCTTTTTTTTATTTAAAAAAGTTCTTAATTACTTTCTAAATAGTTTTGTATTGATACTTTATCAAATACATTTAAGTCAAATGTTTTTAAATGTTTTTTTATGTACTGTAATGAAATTAGTATTGAATATAAAGATATTTCAAGATGAAGTGAAGGCTCAGTGTTTATAGAAAAAGTGTTTACAGTGAAAAAGAGCAACAACTGATTTAATGCTTCAATCTTTATTGATAAAATGCAGGAAAAAGGAACAAAAATGTTCAGAAACAAAGAAGTAGATCAATAGTCTCAATCATTATTTTCCAAACTAATTGATATTTTATGAAAAGCATATACATTGTTATTCATTTGCCATTATGGTGACCCTGTTTTGGTCGGACTTTGTGCATTCTTCCATATTCTTGTTGTTAACACATCTGACACATTGATTTTCAGAGCATTTGTAGACAGGAATTTTCTCATCTATAGTCTTTATATTTTGTTTCAATTTCTCATTATTATCACATGTTGTATCAAGACGCCAAACCTGCCTGAAAACAAAAGCTTTGGAGCCTTTGTGGTTCTTGAATATATTGAGCTTTGGGATGATGCTGTAGCGTGTGTTAGGTGTTGAGCAGGTTTTCACACACGGTGAGTTCATGGTGAAGAAAACTGTACAGCCTTGTTTATCTTTATTCAGGAGGTTTTCCATGTGTGAGTTTTCCAACAGCAGGTACTCAGAGTGGCAGTTGTTTTCTGTTCCTGCAATTTTTTTCGGTTTGGCAGCAATCAGCTGTTTACCAATGTAAATTCGTTTTTTTGAATCATTTATGGCTTTTTTCACGTTCTGTTCACTATCCTCAGACAGGAAGTTCTGGTCGAGTTTGGCCCCTTGTTCACAATATTTAGCAGGGACATTAATGGCCAGAGCGTACTGATTATTATCACTTCCATAGCTAAAAAAAAAGAAAAAGAGAGAAAATAAAAGGCTCATAAGTATCATATATTTTACTAAAAAAAAGTTCTCAATGGGTTCTATAAGGGGTGATTGGATAATTAAGGGTTCATAGCTTCATGAATTATAATGACCATAGGAATATTCCTATAGTATATACATATAATGAAGTTTCTGACAGTTCGGCAGAAGGTATTAGAATAAGGTATCAGTTTGAGTATCAGTTTGTATTTACAGTATTTTTGTGACAAAAAGAAGAAATAAAAAATATTAGACAAAGATTTCTCCTACTTCAGTATTATGGAATAATTTTGGCTTGTAATTTAATGTTGCATTAACCTTGGTTACTAACAATCAGTTCAGTGTGTGTGTGTGTGTGTGTGTGTGTGTGTGTGTGTGTGTGTGTGTGTGTGTGTGCAGATCTCTTTACGTTTTATGAAGTTTGTTAATTATTTCTTTGAGAATACTGTCATCCATTCCCCAAGCCAGAGGGAGCAGAAAGAGCAGGACGAATCCCTGCGTTGTAGAATACAGCTAAAGAAAACACACCCCAAACATCACCAAGTATTCATCAACACATTCCTGGACATTGATATGACAGCAATACACGTTATACTGTGGTAAAATTGAAATAACAAGCCACATAAAACAAATACAATATAAAGAAGAATAAGTGCCGGGACTGCAGTGTACTTCAGTATTAATGAACAGTTAGTGAAAATCTTAATGTTCACACAAAATATCACACAAAATGTAAAAAAAAAAAAAAAACAACCCTTCAGAGTAGACCTTACTCTGGTTTAAAATCAGCCCCCTGCAGCATTCTGTATGTAACACACAAACACACACACCCACACACACACACACACACACACACACACAACTTACATACTGTAACTCACCATCTCGTCTCGTGTTCAGAATAGANTAAAACAAGCCCCCTGCAGCATCCTGTATGTAACACACACACACACACACACACACACACACACACACACACACACAACTTACATACTGTAACTCACCATCTCGTCTCGTGTTCAGAATAGAAGAAGTAAGAATAAGGATGTACTTGAGTCTCTCTTAACCGAACCTACCGATCAGAAAGAATATACGAGCAGCTTTATACTGATCCTGACTCCGCCTCCTCTACAAGAAAACTCCTGATGTTGCTTACTCATGCAGTTTTAATAATGTGTAAATTTACACACGTATAACTGAAACTGAAGTAAACATGATACGGATAAGAGATAATGGACGAGTTTAGTGTCAGTGTCCTTTTAATGTGATCTCTACAACTAAAAACAAACAAATCCTCAAAATTCATATCATCATTTATATCCTGAAAAAAAATCCTATAAAATTATAAAATCAGTGAGTATTAATGATGTTTTTTTTGGTGGTCATTTTCTTTTGCTTTATTTTTGCTTTGTAATGTTTGCGCCTTTTTGTGGTTTTTGATGCTACGCTGTTGAACTTTTTCATTGAACTTTACTGTTACATAATGAGCAAAAGTATTTTTAGCATAGCATATACTAAAAAAAATCAGATACTGCTGATATATTTATAATTTTATTCATTCGTTATATTTGTTGTCTAAACTTATTTCTATGTGCATTTGTCAATAAAATAAATATTTGCCATTCATTCTTGATTTCCTGTCATTTAAAATTTATGGTCAAAAACCAAAAGACTTAAAACATATACCTTGCCTATCAGTCCTTGCAGATTTATCTAAACCAGGGGATTCAGCGGATCTGTCGGAGTCGCAGCGCGGAGTGAAACAGACGGATCTGAGGGACTCAGTGTGTCTATGAATCCTAGTATTCTGTGGATACTAGTGGTTCGATGAGCGCCCTCTGGTGGAGAGACCATAGGAAAATGCAGTCAGAATCTGACTCAAAGACCCGGATCCGTTTAGTGAGTGATTCAGAAAGAGTCGAATCCCTTAATGGAGGCGAGTTTCTCATCTCTTTGTGTGTGTTACGATCTAGTTGTTACACAAAATCTATCCACTAGATGGCAGTATAACGAGTCCTTGAATAAAGCTTCATGACATGAACAAATGAACCTTTTGGTGAAACTATTAGCTGGGAGCCTCGACACCTAAATGAGACTTCATTCATCTGGTTATAACTAGTGTGTGGTGTTGCGATGAGTGGCACATAGACAATAATGTTGCTTATTTAGTTTGCATAAATTACTTTATTTATTTATTTATTTTTTACATTTTTACATTTAATACCTAAAGCAATCTGACTCCATAGAATTCACACACAAATGAGATGCAGGTTCTTATCCAGCAGGGGGCAGTGTTTGACATTAAAACTTCAACAGGTAAACATCTCAACGTGCTTGTATGGTGGGGTTGGGTGGGGACATGTTTATTATTGAATTATAGAGGCGAATTCTTTTTATTAATTTTTTTTTGTTTCTTTTTTTTCTTTTCTTTTTGGCTCCCTTTTGTGAAATAATTAATGGCGTGGTGAAAAAGTAAAATGTTCGTCTGGGGTTGTATTTCCTTAATACTGAGGTTATATCATTATGTTTTCACACATAAAACAAGGTAAAGTGGCATTACAAGGTGTGGTCATAAAATTTTAATTATTGGTAAGGAAAAAAAATGGAATGAAAACAAAAATTGGTCGTGAAGCTTAGTCCTTCTTTACACATCCTTCAGGAGACACACTTCTACAAACGATGAATGAGCTGGTAAAGACAGAAGAAAGAGAAGCTTTCTTTTTGGCTCTTGAGGAAAAGTTCCACCTCCGTAATCACCTCGTTGTCGTCAAACAGCTGCCACAAAGTGTTTTCTTCAAGTGATAGAAGAGGAAGAAGTCACTCGGTGAGGCAGAATTCCGTGCCCCAAGTCGCCGGCAAGTTTCCCCATTTCACATCATCGTTTTGGTTTTCATGGAGAACTACTGTATACTGCAGGCTTTTTAAACAAGAAGTATTGTTCATGAGCCTACTCACTTCTGGAGACATAATTTGGGCAAATATTCTTAGTGTTTTCATATGATAATACAAAATTTATGACCACCCTTCGTACAGTGGTTACACTTTTTTATGTGAAGGTTATTTATGTAAAATCTGTACATGTTTTAGTGAAAGAAACTTTACCCGTGTTTGTTTTTACACATATACAGTATTTGTA
Source organism: Clarias batrachus (assembly GCA_003987875.1). NCBI lineage: Eukaryota > Metazoa > Chordata > Actinopteri > Siluriformes > Clariidae > Clarias > Clarias batrachus. The sequence goes on along the minus strand of QMIH01000439.1, from coordinate 278,238 downwards.
ACTGTGGGAAATCTGTGGGACCTGATGGTGAAACCAGACGCGAGACAATATTACTGAATTAGTGTCCAAATAAAGATACAGTTTTTGGAATCAAATAATTAAATGCTTACATCTTTATTGATAATTGAAGAAAAATGTTCAAGAACAAAGAAATAAATCTATATTCTCATTCATTATTCTCCAAAGTAATTGATCTTTTAATTATTTACCATATAAATTGTTATTAAACTCCCGTTCTGAGATGCTCAGATGATCTATCATCAACCTTTATCAGATAATGACGTGTGGTAGAAAGACTGTCTCTCTCCTTAGATTCATGTGGATTACATAAACTGAGAATATTTATTTTTGATTAAGCTTGCTTCATTTAAAAGTAGACACTTTAAGCTTTCTATAGATATATGAAAATAGATATATAGATATATGGATGTGTGTGTGTGCAGTATTCACTGAGTTTCAGTTCATTTTAGTGACGCGTTTCAAAAAGATTTTCGGGGAGACTGAGACGGCAGAAAGCGCACCTTGTTTATTTTCTTTATTTTACAAAAGCACAATGTTTTATTGATATGTGAGTGTACATTAACAAATAAAGACATCAAATGATGCATTACACTTATGTGTATGGTCAAAAATGATGGAGCATTTTAAGTGATTTTCACGGTTACCATAAAATATCAAGTCAAGTCAAGTAGGCTTTTATTGTCATTCCAACCATATACAGTTAGTACACAGTGAAACGAAACAACGTTCTTCCAGGACCAAGGTGTACATACATACAACAACATAAATGTAACAACACAACATAAATTAACAACACACTTTACCGAAACCAGCTAGCTAACTAGGGATCTAATTAGCTGACTGACTCAGCTATGACAGATTTACAAGTGGTCCCACCGCCAAAACAGCTGACCCCATGGTGCTGGAGCTGGTATGCTGGTAACCCTGCTGATATAATTGTTGGTCAACCTGGTGACCAGCTATGATGGTCTATGCTGGGTTTTTAAGTGATTTCCATTGATTATTTTTGCATTTATTTCCATTGAATAAATATGCATTTATTGCCAGTGCATTTATAAAAAAAAAGGTTTGTCTTTTTAGACAACCCAAAGATATTTAATAAATGTAAAATAATGTATTTACATGTTTTTGGTAAATGTATTATTTTTATCTCTTGTATATAAAAAATAAAGCTAAAAAAAGATTTAAAGATAACACTACACTGTCCATGTATTTACATCACACATTATTTTCAGTACTAGCTATTAAAATACAAAATAATGAGCTAAAATGGTAACTAATTTTAACTACCAAAACGTTGCTGGTGCCCGGCATATAAATCATGCTGGCCTATGATGGATTTTTCAGCAGGCATGCTGGTCAGTTATGTTGGTTCACCAGCTAAACCAGCACCAGACCAGCACTAACCAGTATTAACCAGCATAGACCAGCATATAAATCATGCTGGTCTATGCTGGATTTTTCAGCAGGTTAATCATCAAAATAAAAAAAAATAAAAAAAATATTTAATCTAATGTGTAATAAATGTGTATGCCATGATATTCCGTTTTTTCGAAAACCACTCCATATCCAATCTAGGACCACATACGAAAGTGACTCAGATCCAATCTAAAAAAAACAACAGATTTGTGCATTCAGACAACAATTAAAGAACACACATGCACAAATTCTAAAGAAAAACAAATAGATACTCACATATTCTATCATGAATATAGACACACATAGTAAATGCTTAAAGACCACACATTATATATACATAATAGAATATACATTAATAGTCTAACCTACATATAAGAATACATGCACAAACGCAGACGCACACAAATGCTACAGAAATGCTAAACAGAACCCTCAAACCAGGCCACCTTCTTCCATTGCTTCCAGTTCTGATGTTCAGGTGGCCATTGTATGAACCTGTAGACACTAACACAGTCATGCACATACAGTACTGTACATACACACATGCACAGTTATGGATCATGCTAATGTTTTGAGTTGTCACACTGTATGTTCCAGCTAACTATAGGTATGTCCTATAATGTCCTAAGCTGAATATGTTACTGATATAGATGCTAAAAGGATTGCAGCTCGGTGGGAGAAGTAAAGTCTCAAGAGGCTCCGCAGAGCCCTTGCAACACCCCACTCCCCAACCTGTAACAGCTGCAACCACTGTGGAGAGAAAAAAAGTCTGTCAACAAGTGTGTGCTGGAAACATGGTTCACACCCTGGGTGTACCGTGAAGTGTCTGGCATGTGGTCATTTGCATCTCTGAAGAATGTGTTAAACTGCTTATGAAATTATTTTTCAGTAGTAGAAAACATTTTATCTCTGCAAATCATTCTTGACCTTAAAAATTAAAATCCAACCTTGTTAACTTGTTAATGTTCAAAGTAGAATGGAAGTCCAGAGGTTTATAATTTGTTCCTGATTTAGGTACACTGGTCCTTGTACCCATTTAGCTTAGTTACCCACACTGTAAACCCGATTAAGTTGGTAAAACTCAACATATTTGAGGTAATCAGGTAATTTTGAGGTAATTACATCAAAGTTTTTAATTAATGATGTATCCAATTTTAAGTAAACAGAATAGTAAATTTTTGAGTTTGTTGACCTTAAAAAGAAATTATTGCAGACATCCCAGCCCGGGGATTGAACCAAGGCCTTCCACATGGCAGGTGAAACACTTACCACTGTGCCACGAGTGCTCTATAGATATTAAGGTGGTGGAACTTTAAGGTGACAGTTACTGTCATGATTACCTAAAATATCAAATTTGTTCAGCTAACTTGAAAAGTGTCATTTCTACAAACTATAAATACCCAAAAGTTGTGAATACTCATAAAGGTTTCTTAATTTGACCTCATTGCAATTATTTAAGTTAACAGTACTCAATGTGTTTAATTACTGTAAACACAGAAACCCAACAGTATCCTGACTAATCATATAACAGACTTACAGCGATAAATACTTAATGATGAAGTCTAAATAGTAAAATTTCCCAACAGTGTTTGGTAGAAAAGTTTTAACTTTGCATATTTGTAAATATATACACAGGTAGTCCCCAACTTACGAACATTTAAGTTTCAAATTTCCACAGATACGAACGGCACATTGTTCACATTTAACTTTTGTAGATGCGAACAAATTGCTGAAGTAGCTCATGTGGATTGTGCACAAGACACCAATAGTCACAATTACAGTGGAACCTTTGATTACAAGCATAATACATTCCGGAAGCGGGCTCATATTCCAAAAACACTCGTAAACCAAATAGATTTTTCCCATAAGAAATAATGATAACTCAAATTATTTGTTCTACAGCCCAAAACCATAAATACATAAAAATAATTAATACAACATATAAAGTAAAAATAAAACAAATGAACCTGCATTTAACATAAAAAAGTAAAAATAAAAGTTAAGTGTTTCCGTTCGTGCGTACAGGCGCCGTGTATTTGTATGTGTGTGTGGAATTAGCCCCTCGCCTCGTCTTAAACAGTAAAACTCCTTCTCCCTCCCACACCCCGCTTTTTATGTTTCACAACTAACATACACAACGCAAACACTGTTTTAACGGGGGAAAAAAAATCTCTCTAATGTTATTCGCATGCTGTAAAGTAAAAAATACCCATAATTCCCGCAGCGCAAGAGAGAGAAAAATCATTGGCTCAGTTGTGATCACTTGCCGCTCTGTGTCAAAATAAGAGTCGCATGTGTGATACATGATATTCGGCCCTCGTAAACTAATACTTGCTCGGTTTCCAATTAAAAATGTATTAAAAATCTTTGCTCGGTTTGCAGAACACTCGTAAACCACGTTACTCACAATCCGAGGTTCCACTGTATATACAATATTTTCAGTGAGTATGTGAATATAGAAAAAATGTCTAAAGTCCCAATTTTGGAAAATTACAATAAAGTTCACAGTCCAATACCATAGAAAACAGCTGACAGAACGATGTCTAGGATTTCCCTCACAACTTAAAGGCATAGAGACAACACTGTTACATTTCACATACCAGTACAACTTTGGATTGCGAGTGTAATGAGATTAATATTGAATGTAAAAATATTTCAATGTAAAGTGGAATCACAGTGAGTAATTTTTTTTTTAACCTTTAAGTTGTGGAGAGGAAACTATAACTGTGTTTAAAGTTACTTTTACATTAACTTTACCTGTCACTGTAGTATTAATTACAATATTAATCACTTTGTGTTAAAGAAAAAGTTTTTACAATCAAAGAGAGCAATTGATTAAATACTTCTGTCTTTATTGATAAATGCAGGGAAAAAAACCTAAGAAACAGATTAAAAGTCTCATTCATTAATCTGCAAAGTAAGTATCTTTTAAATTAAAAACTAAATCAAAGGAAAAAAATGTACATCATTTAGTTGTCTAACAACTTAACCAAATGATCTAGAATTTTAACGGGATGTGTAAAAAATAAATAAATAAATAAAAATATATATTTTTTGACTTTTTCTTTAATGACAATGTGCTGTTGAAATGGCCACCATGTCTTGACTTGTCACTGACCTGACACCTTGTGATCTTTATCACCCCACCCTTCCTACAAGCCTAGAGGAACTTTAGTGAGTACACTCCTCACATCTTTGCAAATATTTTGTTATATCTTTTCATAGGACAACACTGCATAAATGACTCTTTGACACAATGAAAAGTAGTCAATGTAAAGTTTGTATAACATTGTAAATATATTGTCCCCTCAAAATAACTAAAAATACAAATTGAGCACAATTAGTCATTTTATTTCCCCTTTGTCATGTGACTCATTAGTGTTACACTGTCTCAGGTGTCACCAGATAGCAGATGAGTTAAATTTGGTATTAAAGCTCTTCCACTCTCTCAACCTGGCCACTGAAAGTTCAACATGGCAACTCATGGCAAACAACTCTCAGAAGACCTGAAAAAAATAATTGTTGCTTTACATAAAGATGGCCGAGACTATAAGAAGATAGCTAACATGCTGCAGCACAGTGGCCAACACCATCCAGCGCTTTAAGAGGACAGGTTCTTCTCAGAACAGGCCTCGCCATGGTCGGCCAAAGAAGCTGAGTGCATGTTCTCAGCGTCAGATCCAAAGACTGGCTTTGGGAAACAGATGGATGAGTTTTAGCGTCCACCATTGCTGCAAAGATTGAAGGGATGGGAGGTCAGCCTGTCAGTGTTCAGACCGTATACCGCACAATGCATCAGATTGCTCTGCAAGGAAGCCTCTTCTAAAGGTTAGATTAGATTAGATTCAACTTTATTGTCATTGCACATAGTTACAAGGCAACGAAATGCAGTTAGCATCTAACCAGAAGTGCAAGTTAGCAGTGCAATATAAACATATATACAGATCTATAAAACTTATATGATAAAAGTAAGGTCTTTGTATAAATTGTATTATACAGGTGTTACACAAGAAAGCTCGCAAACAATTTGCTGCAGACATGCAAACTAAGGACCAGGATTACTGGAACCGTGTCCTGTGATCTGATGAGACCAAGATAAACCTATTTGGTTCAGATGACCCCAAACACACCTCCAAGATGACCACTGGCTTGCTAAAGAAGCTGAGGGTAAAGGTGAGGGACTGGCTAAGCATGTCTCCAGACCTAATAATAATAATACATTTTATTTATAATGCACTTTGTATTTGAGGCAAATCTCAAAGTGCTACAAATTATTTCTACTCAAAAGCTCTAATAAAAAGGTAAGACCAGATTTAACATCATCAACAGTCTTTGCCATCCTCAGATACTCAGGGAGAGCATTCCACAGTCTAGGTGCCGCAGAGCAAAAAGCCCGATCTCCCATGGTATGAAGCTTGGTCTTCGGAGGTTTCAGATGATGACCTGAGACAGAGTGGAGGTTTCGTGAAGATGTATGTGAAGTGATAAGTTCTTTGAGATAGGGAGGGGCATCACCATAGATGCACTGCTGGGTAAAAAGAGCAACCTTGTATTCAATTCTGAATGAAACAGGCAGCCAATGAAGAGATTTGAGGATGGGCRTAATATGATCATATTTACGTGCCCGCATCAGGATCCTAGCAGCACAGTGAGTCCCAATGAGGAGTGTATTGCAGAAGTCCAGCCTGGAGGAGACAAACCCCATAGAACACCTCTAGGTGGACCTAAACCCCATAGAACACCTCTTGGGCATCCTGAAAAGGAAGGTGGAGGAGCACAAGGTGTCAAATGTCCACCACCTCCGTGATGTTGTGATGGAGGAGTGGAAGAGGATTCCAGTGGCAACCTGTGAAGCTCTGGTGATCTCCATGGCCAAGAGAATTCAAGCCGTGCTGGAAAATGATGGTGGCCACACAAAATATTGACATTTCACATTTTCACTTAGGKRTGKACTSASTTTTKTTGCCAGGGGTTCAGCTATTATTGGCTGTATTTTTAGTTATTTTGAGGGGACAATAAATTTACACTGCTATACAAACTTCACACTGACTACTTTTCATTGTGTTAAAGAGTTATTTATGCAGTGTTGTTCTATGAAAAGATATAACTAAATATTTGCAGAAATGTGAGGAGTGTACTTACTTTTGTGACATACTGTATATTTGTTTGAACATGTAATTATAATTTTGATAAGGAAGTCTTTTATTTTTCAACATGAAGCCTAGTTCATTAGTAATAACTCAGATATTCATATTTCAAATGATGTGAATTATTTGGGACACCCTGTATATAAATTGTTCTTGATTTCCCATTCTGGTGACCATATTTTACACTGTACACGCTTGATTCACTTTTTTGTGAAGTTTAACCCATCAGACACATGATGCATCCATTTCCAAAGCAGACGCCAAACCTCTCTAAAAACAAAAGCTTTGGGGCCTCTGTGCTTCCTGAATATCTCGAGTCCTGGGACGATGCTGTAGCATTTGTCAGGTGTTGAGCAGGTTTTCACACATGGTGAGTTCATGGTAAAGAAAACTGCAGCCATCTTTATTTTTTTCCAAGAGCTTTTTCGTGAGTGAGGGTGAGGTGCTTCTCAGCAGCAGGTACTCAGAGTGGCAGGTTTTTATTTCATCAATTTGTCTCGGTTTTGCAACAATCAGCTGACTACCCTTGTAAATTTGCTTTGGACCGTTCATGTCATCTTTCACTTTCTTTTTATTCTGATCGTCAGAGAGAAAGTTCTGGTCGAGTTTGGCACGTCGTTCACAATATCTAGCTGGGACATTAATGGCCAGAGCGTATTGATTATTTCCACTTCCATAGCTAAAAGTAGAAAAGGAGAAACAATAAATGCCTCATAAGTATCACATACTTCAATAAAAAAGGTTCTCCAAGGGTTCTATATAGAGTGAATGGATAATTAACGGCTTCATGAAAACCTGACAAAGCAACAATTTCCTTATATTCGTATATGCTCTTACTGTACATATAGTGAAGCATCTGACAATCCAGCAATAGGTATCAGAAAATTATGAGTTTGGTTTATACACATTTCTGATGGAATGATGAATTTGAAAAATGTTAGATTCTAGAATCTCTCCTACTTCAGGATTGTGGACAATTTTGGTTTGCAATTTAAGGTCGCAGTAACCTTAGTTACTAACAATCAGGTATTTGTGCACGGGTGCGACATTGTCATTGTCTCCAGAGGCTCAATCTGGACTCATCAGGTCACATGACCTATTAATGATGCGTCTCACTAATAAGTGGTTTTCTTATGCGCACAAAGCTGTTTAGTCCCGACCCTGTGAGTTCTCACCACATTGTGTGGGTATCGAAATCTTCTTACTTAATCTATACTCTTATTAAACATGGCTTTCATTTCTACTGCCAGTTTTTTTACAAAGCATCTTTACGAAGTGTTTAAGTCATCTCCTTTCATAATTTTTTCTGACCACATTCAGCACTATCCTCACTCACTCACTATCTATACTGCTTAATCCTGTATCCAGGGTCACGGGGGGGCCTGGAGCCTATCCCAGTAGACTTAGGGCACTTCAAACAACTTGGATTCTGTTCCTCTCCGATCTTCCTTCAGACTCCTGCCTCACTTCCGCTCTACCAAGTTCTTGAAGTCATCCACGTTGCTTGTGTGACAAAAAAAAGCACATATACAGTAAAGCAGAAAGAGAGAGACTCTTACTATGACTTAAAGACAACTAATATAAGCTCAGTACATTAGAAGGTGAGTACTTTTATGTTTTTAATCAAGAAGAATTGTAAACTTCTACTTTTACTTAAGTAATTGTTTAGATGTTGTATTTCTGCTTTTACTCAAGCAAATGATTTGTGTACTTTGCACACCTCAATAAATGATCTCTCACCACAAATTCTGAAACACTCACTTAAATTTTTTGTTTTCATTCTTCTAATGGTAACTGTAACCTTTTCAACACTCATGGTTGTCCTCTCGCTTAATTTGCTCTTCGTACCCTGGTGGTGTACCGCCTTCATGGAAATATTATCAGAGGTGATGCTTCACTTTTTCTTATGTGGAGGTCAGTCTGCTAAACAAAGTATCAGGTCTTTTCTGACCCCAAAGGTTAACAAAGACTCAAACTACAACAACAACAAAAAGTATTTTTGAAGTACTGTAATGATTCTCTAATTGACTCTAAAAAATATTTTAAAAATAAATGTAAACATAAATAAATAAATTAGAGTAAGTAGAGATGTAGTTTTAAAAAAAAACGTTTTTCACTACAAGTTATTAGCCAATAAAATTCTTTAAAAATTTTTGATAGGTAATAGATACTGTTTTGTTGTTAGTGTTTTTTTGTTGTTGTTGTTCTTGTCAAATAATCAAATTTTCCAACAGTGTATAGCAGAAAATGTTTAACTTTACATATTTGTAAATATAATATTAAATGGACACAAATTAATTCTTGACAGTGAAACAGCTTTAATCACTGTGTGTTGTGTGACAGCTATGAAAGTGAGCTTAGACTGATTAAATGCTTTCATCTTTATTGACAGAGGCAGAAATGGCAAGACAAGCAAGAACAATGAACACTTTAACATATCAAATAACTAACAAATGTCATCAACATTCATATGTAATGTAAATCAATTGATGTTTTTAACTAAAAGCATTTTAAAAGAAGGAGCTGGCATTAAATTGCATTATGATGAGCATATTCTAGACAAAATTATTCTTGCACCTCGCCTGAACTACATTTTGGGTGTTTATACAGGGGACACATGTATTGTTGTCACAGCGGTACACTGGAATTATATTGTTTATAACACGAATGTTGTTTTCCCACTCATCCCTATCAACATCATGATGCCAAACCTGATGAAAAACAAACGCTTTTGGACCCGTGTGATTGCGGAACATCTCAAGAGCTGGGATGATGCTGTAGGGTCTGTGAGGTGTCGAGCAAGTGAGCACACACGGGGAGTTGAGGGTGAAGAAGACCGTGCAGCCATTCCTGTCTTTATACAGGAGGTTTCGCATGAGTGGGTCAAAGTGAGCTAGGCGTGAGGAGTTGGAGTTTATCAGCAACAGATACTCGGAGTGGTAATTGGCCCGTGAGCGAGGGATTGGTTTTGGTCTGGCACCAATTAGGTAATAGTGCCCTGTGTGAGTGATTGGTTTTGGTCTGGCACCAATCAGGTAATAGTGCCCTGTGTGAGTGATTGGTTTTGGTCTGGCACCAATCAGGT
>QMIH01000439.1:247629-260683 GCA_003987875.1 Clarias batrachus | reverse complement strand
ACACACACACACACACACACACACACACACACAAATACTGAGAACATAACACACCAATATACACTAACATTCTAATAAACACTCGTACATTAACTGACTGTCTCTCTCCACATACTGTACAAACACTAACTAAAACCTGAAAAAAAACACTAACAAAAAGTAACACATAATAATACACAATAGGAGACTCTTGTACACAGTATCGCACACACACACACACACACACACACACACACACACACACACAGCAAAGTTCTAAAGAAAACAGTAATACAGAATAACAATTTTTCCCATTCAAAAACAAAAACACTGTAAGAGGAACTAACACACACACACACACACAAACATATATATAAAAATGTACTACAGGGGACACACATACACACACAGTCTAATAATGTTTCAGAAACATTTTGTTTTCTGGATTTGGGAAGTAGGAGAAGGTTTTTGGAGCAGATGAGGAAGTAGGATTGTGTGTGTGTGTGTGTGTGTGTGTGTGTGTGTGTGTGTGTGTGTGTGTGTGTGTGTGTGTGTTTACATATGAAACTCAGGTACCCAGTGACATCGCTGTGGTCAGACAGGTTCGACAGGTTTGAGGGTTTCTGTCAACAAACGCTGGCCGCCGTCTCCTCGTTCGTCTCTTAGCTTCTGACAGCAACACGACAGCACTGATGTCATAATCCACAAAACCCTCTCGAATTTCTTCCTACTGAGAGTCAGAATGAGGACCATCAGAAACTCTCCTGATGGCTCGGCACTGCGAACGTTTTCACATGCGCACGTATGAACTGTTTCATTCCTCTTCCACCAAGATGACTTCCTTATCTCAATTACGTTTCAGCGACTCTTCTTTCACTTTCTTCCATCATTTCTACTCAAGTTAACAAGACAGAAGAAAATGCAGTTCGTCATGTTACCAAGATGAAATCAGAAAATGAAAATGTTGGAAAACCTAAAGTTTCATCTCTAACGCTGAGTGTTACAAAGTACTGAAGACACTGACGTCTAGTAAACATCTTCTCACGGAAAACTTGAACAAATCACTAAACGCTTTATTAAATAATTACACATTTTTTTAATTATAAAAAAAATAAAGAGTTCTGTTCCTTTTTTTCATGAAATAACACAATACTTCCTTTTTAAACACATCAGTGAGAGTATCCAGGTCCTGGATCGCATCTATAACACATCTATAAATCATGTTCAGAAAAATCACATCCAAAAATTGCTTGTTTCTAGATTTGTTCTAAAAATTATTTATGTTTGTACTAAAAAATATTTATTATTATGTTCATTTATTTATGAAATACAAAATATATGTGAATTTGTTATGCAAGCTTTGTTGGATTATACCTTCCGTCTTTGTTCCCAACAAATCCCACTTTCTTTGTTATGATTGGCCACAAGAATTTACTCTTACCTATGATTGGTCAGATCTTCACTGAGGTTGAAATGTAAGTCAATCCTACAGATGGTACTTACCCCTGAGATTTATCTAACTTTTTTTCCCCGTTTATCCCAGGTAGGGCCTGAACACAGGGTCAGCCAGGATACAGTGCGCCCCAGGAGGAGATGGGGTTAAGGGCCTTGCTCAAGGACTCACCAGTGGTGCAGGGGCTTGAACTCTGACCTTCTAATCAGTAACCCAGAGCCTTTACCACTTGAGCCACAACTGCCCTGAAAACATGAAAACTGTGTCGTATTGTATATTAATTCTTTTAGAGCATTTCATTAAAAAAAATACTATTTTTTCCTCCTATATGTATTAAAACTAATCTCATTAATATAAGCCTGTGATTTGCGGGTACACTACTGTAAGAGCTGCTGTTCTAGAACATTCCAAAGCCCAATGGATGAAGAACACACATGCTTGTGTAATCGTTTGATTTAAGATTTTCCCCACATTTCTTCCTCAATCTGGTCTTTCCACCAAATCCCATCCACCAGCCAACCCTCCCTCCCGTCACATGAAGTCTACTAATTAGACAGGGTGTGAGCAACACTGGCAGCACCTCCTGTGTCATCTTGGTTTTTACTATATAAAACTTTTCATACTTACCTTTTCAAAACTGACCAAAACCTCAATAAGGGATCAAACTTAATCAAGAAATTATTCCATACATATATGGAAAATAAAGGAATTGAATGTTATAAATGAAAAAGATAAGGAAAGAGTGTTATATTTTATGTGACTAATGTACCTGGTGCACTGTGCCTTGGCCAAGTGTTGCTCAAACATCAGGAATTGCAAGTTCCCTCCTCTTACATGCAGACAAACCTGTTCGAGCACATAGCATCCTTTGAGCGTGATGTAAACGCTCTTGTTTGACTTGTCAGGTTTCCATTTGAGATACGGACAGGGAAAAAGAAGCAGACCTCGCATTCTGGGACTCTTCTGTCCGACGTATCAGTCACCATGTCGTACACGGCCAGGTCGTACACGGCCAAGTCGTACGGGGACAAGTCCTACGCGGACAAGTCCTACGGCGACCGCTCGTATGGCGAGAAGTCTTTCAAGGACAGCGCTTACACGAACTTGGATGAAACAGCCAAAGCGGCCTACGATCAGCAGCTTCTGAAGGAAAAGCAGAAGCGCAAAGAGGCGATGCACTGCGAAGTCGCCGCTCTCGTGATCGGATTCGTCGGCCTGATCGGCGTCGCGGCTGTCACGGGTCTCCCCATGTGGAAGGTGACGGCGTTCATCCAGGAGAACATCATCGTCATGGAGACCCGCTGGGAAGGCCTGTGGATGAACTGCTACCGCCAGGCCAACATCCGCATGCAGTGCAAAGTGTACGATTCGCTGCTCTACCTGCCCGCCGAGCTCCAGGCTGCCCGAGGTCTCATGTGCACCGCCGTGGCTTTGACGGTACTCGCCTGCATCATCTCGGCCATTGGGATGAGGTGCACTCGCCTCGTGGACTCTCGACCGCGTGTCAAACACATCACCCTGATGGTCGGTGGGTGTCTGTTCCTGGGAGGATGTTTAGCCACCCTCATTCCGGTCTCCTGGACCGCCCATGTCATCATCCAGGATTTCTACAACCCCCTGCTGATTGACGCGCAGCGACGGGAGCTCGGGGAGGCGCTCTACATCGGATGGGTGAGCGCAGCGATATGCTTCACAGCCGGGGTTATACTGCTGTGCCGTCACGCACCGAGAATAGAGGAGACGGAGGACGTCCACTCCGTGTTGTCTCGGGCCCAGTACGCTCCGTACAATAACACCTATCCTGGATATACCTATTACCCAAGTTACAGCTACCAGCCGGCATACGGACATCACCCTCCTTCTGTTGCCTACGTGCCATCTGCATATTAAAGGACTAAATATAGGACACGTAGGACAGAAATTTCTACAGTTGTTATGATCTCTTGTGTACCTGGACTCATCGGTGTAAATAATGAATATGGATCTAATTCTGTACAAGAAGACTTTTTTTTTTTTTTTCAAACCAATATTGTATGTTTTAACCTTGTCTATAGTTATGTGTAAGTTTTTAATGTAAAAACATTAGTTAAGTAATGAACTTGACTTGTGTGTTGTCACTGAGCACTATTAGAAAAGAATATTCAGTACATACAGTAGTATAAACATTAGCTAGACTGATCATGTGACATACTATGGACATCACCAAAACACACACACACACACACACACACACACAATTGTATGCTCTTGTTACAATGCGGTAAAACTTTTTAAATCTTTGAATCCATATGTTTTGTTTTATGTTTGTAGTGTTTGTTTAAAATAAAAATTTTATTATCACAGTTACAGTAGACCACGTATTTATTTATTTATTTATTTATTTTAAATTAAATACTGAATCCAAAGTCAAAACGAATCCAGTGACTTTGTTGGGTATACACAATGGCGTCAGCTTTATTTTGTACAAAGAATTCCAGAAACAGCGCAGCACATCTGGTTGAACCTGTTTGTGTAGTTCTGCGAAAAAAACAGTGTGATCTCAGTGTCGGCTTGTAGACACACCTGTAACTCAAATGAATCTGCCGGAAATCTAACAACGACACAGGTGGGAGTCTGGAAACCGAAAATAATTTTGCAACGTCACCTGGGAGAAACTGTTCCTAAAGTTCAAATATCATTCGATTCGCGTTGTTAGTGTTGGAATTGGGATTAGAGAGGTTGGTGTTAAACAAGACTAAAAAATTTGCATACAAATAGCTAGTTTGCCCACATACGAAGGGTGTAAACAAATACAAATATCATGGTTTTAAAATGAATAAACAACAACTAAAAAAAGTCAAGTGCGTAAAAAAGATGAACTGTAATGCGTGTGAGCGGTCAGATATCAAGATTATTGACCGGACACGAACTGGCAGAGATAGAACTTACACACAAAATTAAACTAGGCTCTAATCAAAGATTTATAAACATTCATGTGACTAATTAAAGAAACAAACAAATAATAATAATAATAATAATAGCTAATATTATTTTGCTAATTGTAGGAATTTATTTCTGGAAAAAAAAATTCTCTGCCAATAGATTAAGATTTCGTTACATTTTTAGCAAATGTTGACTAGAAAAAAAGTTGAATAATTTTACGACTAGAAATAAGCTGAATAAATTTAGTTTGGACAACAAACTTGCTGTCATTGTCGCAGTGTAAATGATCCACCTACAGTACACAAAAAACAAAGATATCTACAGTTAGCGAGTGAAAATATCTTGAATATACAGTATAGAAGTTAAATGGATCTACACTGTGTTAAAATAAGACTCCAACAAGCCAAATATAAAATTAGTAAGTTTATTCCTGACAATTTTTGGGTCACTTGCAAATTTCTTTGATTTTGTTTAGCGATTTTTTTTTTTCTACATTCTACAACAATACTGGAGATTTTACTCACTCACTCATCGTCTAGCCTATCCCAGGAGACTTAGGGCACAAGGCGGAGTACACCACGGACAGGGTGCCAATCCACTGCAGGGAACAGCACATACATACAACACACTAATTTACACACTATAGGCAACTTATAGTGTGTATATATAGTGTATTATAATTGTGTTAAGACTAATCTGTCTTTGGACTGTGGGAGGAAACCGGAGGACCCAGTGAAAACCTCCCAAGCACAGGGAGAACCTGTAAACTCCATGCAACCCAAACCTGGCTGGGAATCGATCCTGGAGGTGCAAGACTATGAAATAACACATATGGAATTAGGTAATTATGTAACAACTATAGTAAGACAGTACGACACGGAGGTTCATCTTATAGCAATAGTCAAGAACAGTATTGTGTCAAGTGCGTTTGCAAAATCCATCAAGCTCCATGATGAAACTGTCTCTCATGAAGACCTTCCCAGGAAAGCAAGACCACAACTTAGCCCTGCTGCAGAGGAGACGTTCATTTAGAGTCACCAGCCTCAGAAATCACTGATTAACAACCAGCACCTCAGATTAGAGCCGTTATGAAGCTTTACAGAATATAAGTAGCAGAAATGACTCAATATCAACTGTTCAAAGGAGATTATTGTTTATTTTGGACACCTTTAGTATTATTTTACAGTGTAGAAAGAAATCAAAATCAGGAACGACTATGGAGTTAGAAAGTGATCCCAGACTTTTGAGCTGTAGTGTATATTAAGTCCAAGACCAAAATCACCCAAGATCGGGTCCAAATAAGTCAGTATTGGAGATTTTGGATTGAGACCAAAAAACAATGACATCATAGAAATTGAAATCTAGCCAAGCCTTTGAACTGGAAGAGCTAGAACTTACAGACAATGCTGGAAGTGCTGGCATACTAAAAAAAAAAAACCTCTAAACAACTGGATTCTTGTTCTGCAACCTGATTCCCACACCCAGGGACTGATCATATTATCTAGCAGCAAGAGAGAGTGGCATATTTCAAAAGCTACTGACTGTGTAATAAATCTGTCAAGCAAGTCAAACATCAAAGACTTCAAACTTCAAAAGAAAATGCATCAACGTACAGTACAGAATCACATCATGTCCCCTAAGCTGTGCCATGGGGACCTTTAAAGGAAACTGTAAGTCTTCCAGTGAAGCCGGAATTAACGAGTAACAAGAATTACAATTTTAAGGTGGAGTCAATTACAGGTCCGCTGCCAGTGGTCGTATATTTTACTATTAAATAATTCACCAATCTTCTTAGTTTCTCATTTTTTACTAGATAAAGTCCATCCAGGATATAATATATAATAGTGCACAGACAGGTACAGTATAATGACTAAATGAGTTAAGAGGCGGTGCTGTAGTACTGTTTGAAAGAGCAGAAAAATTGAGTCAGTCATATAAGAATGGGATAATTGAATAAATGTACCATCAGTCGATTTCTCTTTGTGTTTAATATGGTTTTTATTTTCCTAAAAGCGATCTGGAGACCTTTTGTAGTCAACCCTATGGACACGTTTCATGAAAACTAAGCTTCTCTTTTGGTTAATGTGTGTAACAACATCACTGAAGCGCATAATCCGTACGGTAATGTTTGACTTCGGCTACAGGCTATAAGGCGTAGCAGAAACAAGGAACTGCATGTGACACTTTGAGTCTGTATGTGTTTGTTTTTTTTACGGATCCCCAGGCATCAGTGGTGAGTTAGGCTAGCTGCTCCTTGCCCCTCCCTTCCTGGCAGGTGCAAATGAGCTCAGTGTAGAGGGATACGATTTCACAGCAACCACCTGGAGATCCCGCCCATCCGTTTGCTTCATTCTGCGTTACGGATGCAAGTGGGCAGGGATCAAGTGCACACAACTCATCCGCCGGGACTGCTTCTCCACCTGAATACGGATCCCAGCAAAACACAGAGAGAGAGAGAGAGAGAAAGAGAGAGTTTCCTTTCCAGGTAGAAAGAGTTCTCTACTGCTTGCTCCATTCAGACTGAAAGTTGTGAGACGTTTCCATCCACTGGACCACGAGGAGACCGAGCTAAGATGGCAGGCCAGCCAATGGAGCTGGCAGCACTAGTCCTTACTCTGTTGGGCTTCATAGGTGTCTCGGCCAGCACGGGGTTGCCCATGTGGAAGGTGACGGCTTTTATCCAGGAGAACATTATCGTCATGGAGACCCGCTGGGAGGGTTTATGGATGAACTGCTACCGCCAGGCCAACATCCGCATGCAGTGCAAAGTGTACGACTCGCTGCTCTACCTGCCTCCTGAGCTCCAGGCTTCTCGCGGCCTCATGTGCTGCTCGGTGGCGCTGGCTGCCATTGGCTTGTTCATTGCCATCACGGGGATGAAATGCACGGCATGCATACAAGGCAACGACCGCGCCAAGCGGGTTGTTCTCATTGTAGCTGGCTGTCTAATTATCCTTGCCTGCCTCTCCTGCCTTATTCCTGTCTCTTGGACCGCCAATGTGATCATCCAAGACTTCTACAACCCCCTCCTGCTCGACGCCCAGCGAAGGGAGCTTGGCGAGGCGCTCTACGTCGGATGGGTTTCCTCTGCACTGCTTTTCGCTGGCGGGTGCATATTTTTATGTTGCAGTGGGTCCAGCGAAAAACGGCCTGACCGCATTCCTTACAAGAGGGATGTGCCGTACGTAGCGTACCAACCTCAGACACAACCAGTAGTGTATCAGCCCAGATCTGCTGCCGCCTATAGTTTTTCCTCCAGAGAACCATCCTTCATCCAGACGTCAACTCAACCATCCACTGCCCACACATACAGACAGCACAGCTTCGTCCAGCCGTCCAGACAGCACAGCTTCGTCCAGCCGTCCAGACAGCACAGTTTCGTCCAGCCATCCAGGCAGGTGTCGGTCCGTAGTGGTGTTGACTATCTGTGAAAATGACAGGATAAGCACGAACTGACAGCTGAATGAGGACAGTAAAGGGGTTACGGTAACCTCATCCGGACAATATGTCTTTAGAAGCGTATATATCCTTGACTAACCTTACTTGTCAAGTTGTTTTAATGTTTATTTGACATCAGCTTTATTTGAGTGTGTAAATCATATGTACAGTACATGGCTCATATCTGAAAAGTCAAGATGATTTACTGTAATCTCCAACTCTGATTATTGATTATATTTTAGAAGAATGTGTTATAACTATAAGTTATATTTAGAGTTGATTGTCACATTGGACTGAAGAATGATAAATTCAGTTAATGACCGTTTTTTTTTTTAATGTATGAGGGATTTGTTTAGAGGGTGAGACAAGCTCCTTGCACGCAACAATGTTTACCAAACTCTTTGTGGACTCCTTCGTCGCAGTGATCCGTGTGGCCGAAGGCTATTGTTTGAAATGTAAGCCAATGGAACTACATTGTCTCAAATTCTTCACTGGAACACTCCCTTTATAGCCACCAAACCATACAGGTAAAGCTCATCAAGGACGACATACATCTAATAAATTTGACTGGTATTTATTCATTTTCATGTTTTATTGGCAAAAGAACAGGTTTGATGTTTGAATACAATAACCTAAAAAATCTTTTTTTTTTCCAATGAAGATATAAGCTTAAATGTTTAAAAGTTTAAATGGACTAATGAGATGTATTTTCATCCTGTCATTTCACAAACTCTATGTAAGAAAAAGAAAAATACTCATATTCTTGAGTAAAGTCCTTCATATTGCTTTTGGGATTAATTTAAAATCATTGTTTTGTCAAGTCAAAATTTTGAATAAACAGTTTTTGTTCCAGTTCTATATGTTATATATGTTTGCATCACATAATACGAATAATTTGATGCGGTGAAGTTACAGATTAGGAATTTCCCCACACTTGCTCTGGATCAAGGAAGGTGGAGTTAGCGCTAAGATTTGTTAACTACAAAGGTGTAGATTAAATCAAAGTGAAAGAATTTTTGTTTTAAAATATATTTGTCCATTTATTGCACCTATTATCCCGGTAAGGCACTAAAGCCAAGCTTAAAAGTAGTAAAGAATCAAGAGAGCGCAAGCAGAGAAGACTGGATATGGAAATTAAAGGTTTGCGTGATTTTGCATATTTCTAAGGCGAGGCAAATGAGGGACATGCGGAGCGATCCGGCACTGAACAATGCCTGCTTATGGTCAGGGAACACCAGTTCATTAGGTATATTTGCCATATGGGTCACTTCGTAGATATACAATCACTCGCTGTATGCATTCTGTTGCCTTTCACATAGTATTGGCACCCCTTCATCTGATGGAAAAGAACACCACTGGACCTGAGAGGCGTTGTAATGGTGTTGAGAAGTTGTATGTATGTTGAGAAAAGAAAAAAATCAGGGTGATTTTCCAGATGCTCAAATTTAAGAACAGCCAGTGCCAGTGGAACAGTATGGTTCATGCTGAAATGTACTCCTTTTAATAGATGCATTCATGAATATTGGACTAATTTTATACTTAGCGGTTGTAGCCTATATACAGGGTGGCTTAGTGGTTAGAAATGCTGCCTTGCACCTCCAGGTTCGATTCCTGCCTCGGGGTCTGCATGTTCTCTCTGTGTTTGGTGGGTTTCCTCCAGGAACTCCGGTTTCCTTCCACAGTCGAAAGACATGCAGGCTTATCCAGACATTAGGCTTGACATTGACATGCATGACATTAGGCGAACTGGTGTCCTCAACTTGCCCAAAGTGTGTGAATGTTGACCAGAGGTCCTACCATGGTCAGAAATGGGATTAAATATAATGCTATGGACTTCCCAGATCCTAGTTGTACTACAGAGATTCCTAAATGGATATATACATTCCATTTATTCATAACATGTTGGTTATTAACGTTAGTTAAATTACGTTTAACTACAGCTATAATGATGTTGCAAAGCTTACATTTGTACTTCATGAAAAATGATGTCATCAGGTTAACATATTAGACTTGGAAATGAGGTTGCCATGGTTCCATCTGACCCATACCCTGGAACAATATCAGCATGATTGGGTTTAAACAACTCCCGATAAAATTGTATCGCCTACTGTAGGTATGTTTGACTTGCAGTAAAAAAAAATTTTTAAAAGATATCATGGCTTATTGAGTCATTAAACGTAAGGCTAAATTTGACTTAAATGATACAGTACATCCATTATGTGTGTAGTGCCATAAAAAAAGATATCTTGTGATTATGTTGGAAAATAGTTTAATTGTGAAAATGTTTAGTATTACTCAAGACTCCTGACAATCTTTCCTGACAGCTAGTATGAGCAGTGGCAGATTAGGACTTTTGATCAGAAGGTCCCAGGTTCAAACCACAGCACCACCAAGTTGCCCCCCCATTCCCACCCTTAAGCAAGGCCCTTAACCCTTAACTTAACGAAATACAAATGTAAGTTGCTCAGGATAAGGCTGTTTGCCAAGCGTAAATTTAACAGTAGAAAACAACTTAATGCAGAGAGCAGGTGTGTGTTTTTGTAGTAATGAAATTATGATGACCTTAACCCATATGTGTAAGAAGAGAACAAACCTGCACTCAGCAGGAGCCCTCATCCTCTCTAACCAATCACAAGATTCCCATAACAGAGAGAGATAGACAGAGAAAACGAGTGATCTGTGCATTCATCCGTCTTTCTTGGCTTACTTCTTCACCCCTGTAGACTGGGTTTAAGGTTGACTGGGAAATGTTCGGATTACTCGCTAAAGAATAAAACTTTATACACACCAGCTGGAGAAAGGCACCTCTGAATGATTTCTGGAAGTGACATCTGCCTGTTTCTCCTCATGAGGGAAAGGTGTTACTCTTAAGCAAGGACTGGAATTTACAGGATTTCTATCCACCCAGGTAAACGATTACTTACTGCTTCTATGCTCTAAACGTTTCCTTGGGAAAAAATTCCTGAACGTAGGGAGAGCACACTTCTAAGTTCACCTCCTGCTAGTCAGGAACTCTTCACTGGACCTTTAGTGACCACTGGTTTCCCTGGGTACTTCAATCTTTTGAGAGTTCTCCGCTGATAAAGTGTACAAACAATGGTTGAAGGTGTGGGTGAGATGATCGGCTTCTGCCTGGGCGTCGTAGGTCTGATCGGCGCTTCAGCTGTAACCGGTCTCCCCATGTGGAGGGTGTCGGCCTTCATCCAGGAGAACATCATCGTCATGGAGACGCGCTGGGAGGGTTTATGGATGAACTGCTACCGCCAGGCCAACATCCGCATGCAGTGCAAAGTGTACGACTCGCTGCTCTACCTGCCTCCTGAGCTCCAGGCTTCCCGAGGTCTGATGTGCTGCTCGGTTGGCCTGAGCTTTCTCGGATTGGTGGTATCCTTGCCAGGCTTGCGTAGCATTTCCTGTTTTCCTGATAAACTAGAAGTTAAATCTTTCTTTATTGCAATCGGTGGCTCGATGGAGATCATGTCTTGCATTTGTGTCCTCATCGCTGTGTCCTGGACGGCTCATACCATCATTCAGGACTTTTATGACCCACTATTGATCAGTGCCCAGCGTAGGGAACTTGGCGAAGCTCTTTACATTGGCTGGGTCGCCGCGTTCATCCTCTTTTGCTCTGGTGTTTTTTTGCTGGCATGCCGGAACTACGACTCGAATGTTCAACCCTACCAGCTTGTTTACCCCAGTAACAGGATGACCATGACACGTTTCCAACCTGCCACTGCAACCCGTAGCACAATTAGCTCAACTCCCCATCAGACTCTGCTTCTGAGCCAGCAGCCTTCTACTTCTGCGTACAGTGTCCCTTCAGCATCCCCTGGTGGCCAGGTTCCATTCTACAACATTCCTGTGGTTTATCCTACAAACATGATACCTGTTCAGCACTATCCATCTCTGCACAGCTCATACAACTCAGGGAGGCTCTCCGTGCCAGTAAACCCTCTTCATTCAGGCACTCAGTCTGCCCATCCTAGTCCCCAATCTGTACCTCCTGCTGTAGGGTACAATGGGAACTTCGTCACTGCTGTTCAGCCTACCGTCCCTCTTCCACCAATGGTCGGGGATAAATGGAAGAAAACCGCATCACATGACTTCTCCGCTTCACACTCAAGTTCAGGAATGTATATATGAACACAGCTTAAACCCTTTAAGATCTGACAAAGAATGTTAAAAGTTTTATATATCATATTTGTGGATAAGTGGATAAAAAAGTTGCCATTCCTCTCCAATCCTGCACTATTCACACCGCGCACACATTCTGAGGGGTATGAGCAAATTATTTGCAAATTATTATAAGTTTCGAATTGGGTCATTTTTTAAATCCAGATACTTACAAATTTGCAATACAAATCGTATCGGCACCTAGGTATCGTGATAATGTCGTATTGGGAGGTCCCTGGTGATTCCCCTTCCTAGTAAATTTACCAATTTTTTGAATAACAAAATTATTATTTACTTACCCGTAGAGCTTAATTAACTACCAAACACTAACTAAAAATATGAACTAAAACTATAATCATTTTCAGATATCATGTATATTCTACAAAAATTACAAGCAGATTTACACAGGGCGGGATTCTCATAATAAATTTTCTGGGATATTTTCTTAAAAAATGATCTGCGTCTCAGATTTCATCAGTTTCCGAAACAGGGTTTTTCTAGACCAGAGACTGAAAATTGCACTGAAAATTCCTTTCTCTCCAAATGTTCAATGTTATCGATCTACAATATGTAAATATTTCTTCATTCTTCATCCTTTTTTGCTGTATTTATTGCTTTTTTCCCCTTAATCGTTTTTGTTCTTTTTGTTTTTAGAGAAGTTTTCAAGACTGAATTTTTGTTTAGAGTTTTCTCAGTAACATGACTTTGTTTATATATATATATATATATATATATATATATATATATATATTATGTATATATGCATGGAACATAAACATAAACATAGTTAAAGTGTTCTTAATATCATTAAAATACTCAAAAGTCTCTGATTGTATGAATTCTCTTGCCTGAAACCTGCTTTTGCACAATTTATCCATTTTACTTTCAATCCACCTTGTTACCTGAACATACACTGATCAGACAATAGTAACACAAACGCCTGGTGAATTAAATAACATTGATTATCAAGCATACAGTACACCAGTAAACTAAGACAGGATCGTGGGCACCCAAGGCTCATCTACTGTATGTCTGTGCAAAGTCAATGTAGCACTACTTGCTGAAAAACGTTAATACTGACTGTGATAT
>QMIH01000439.1:237629-242629 GCA_003987875.1 Clarias batrachus | reverse complement strand
GTGATGGACAGGTGAGTCCCTAGCAGGATGTGTTCCTGTCTTGAAGTTAGTGACAGGCTCTGTCTACCGGACCCGAACCTGGCTACCTAACCACCTCACTGAAGATGAAGCATGTCGTATCACCACTAGCCACGAGGGACGGAGAGATAATCACATTCTGAATGTCTGAATGTACTGGAGACAGAAAAGCATAAAAAAAAGTCCAGTTGGAGCAGCTGTATTTGAGACAGGCCTTTCCCATTCTGTAAATGTCTGAAACCAGGTCCAGATCTTCAGTGATATCAGACAGAGTCGCTAATGTTGTTTGGACCTTGAACTTTAAACATAAAGAAATCCTTACATACAGCTAAACACTGTAATACGTATAATGCGGTATGATGTATAGATGTTCCTTAGTTGAGTTTATAACAGGCTTTTCATTGCCTGAATCGACTACATTTGAACTGAAGGGCAAAACCATGTAATTTGCTCTACTGTTAAACATCTGCTTCAGTCAAATCGCTTTTGAGGTCTAATCCTGAATCTCAGTCTGATCTAGGCCAAACCGTGTGCCGTATCTAGCATGGTTTATTGAGACAGAAACCCAGAAGCGTGAGATTTACGAAACACACTGTAATCTAACCATGTTTAATCCAAATGAATCCTCTCTCTCTCTCTCTCTCTCTCTCTCTCTCTCTCTCTCTCTCTCACTCTCTGTCTATCTCTCTCTGTCTCTCTCTGTTTGCATAATCTGGTCTGTATGTTGCAGTGTTGTATTGTGACCTTGCACTGTCTTTGCCAGGGTTTTCAAAGCTTTAAACCTCCTGTTAGACTGCATCCAATTAACATAATAATGAGCACGGAATAAAACACTGAGACGTAACCTGTCATGGGGTTCACCGAAACTGCAAACCTCAGGTACCCGCTGATGGCTGATACTCGTGGAAACGAGTGCAGTATTCTGCTGTTGGAGCCCATCTGAATCAAGCGTTGATGTGCTGTGTGTTTGAGCTGCTTGTCTGCTCACCGTGCTTTTACAGAGTGGTTATTTGAGTTACTATAGACTTCGTGTCAGCTGAGCGTTTTCCTCTTTGTTCATCACCATCATCATCATCATCGTCATCTCCTCATATCAACATCCGTATCACAGCCAAGTCTAGAACTGGAGAGCTCGATCTGTATCTGCATGGCTTTGCACTGATGCCACATGTGCAGTTTTTTCCTCATGAAGTGGACAATGAGTATATGAGATCATGTTTGCTCTACCTGGTAATAAACGAATGTACGAAAAAGCAGTACATTTCCCAGAACGATCAGCTGGAAGGCAGCCATCATGGAATAACCCTGTATTAGTGCTGCTGTTTATATGTGTTATACATTAAATAGCATGATATAAAAGACCTCAGAATTTCAATATATTGTAAAATTAAATCTACACTAATATAGTGTAGTTTAGTGCTTTACTAAAAATGGGGTCTATTTCACAAATAATAACACAATTAGGCAGGACATAAACATTCATAGAGACACATATTAAAGGCCGTAACCTAATCATTACCATCAGATACAAATGTAAATATGTAATTCTTTCTCAGACTGGCTGTGTATGGAGATGTGTGTGTGTGTGTGTGTGTGTGTGAGAGAGAGAGAGAGAGAGAGAGAGAGAGAGAGTGTGGCTCAGGGCAGGCTTTTAGAGTCCTGGGTGAATACATGGACTAAACAGTGCAGTGATTGTCCTCTAGTCCTTTACATGCAACTCCGCATGGCAATGAACACTGTTTAACAAATCGACCACACACACACACACAAACACACACTTTATTACATACATATATTTTATGTATATGCACTCTGATTTACTATTTTACATTAGTAGGAAAATTATAAACAAGAAACGTATCGTGCAGAAAGATGAAATGATTCATAGCTCAGTTTGGAAGTTTGTTTTTCGGAATATTTCTTCCTTTCTCCGAAAAAAAAACCAAAACATCTTTTACCATATTTTAACGAGTGTGTTATTTCTGCATGTTCTCAACGACGAGGTCACAACATCTATAAAAAGCGCAGGTGATATTTCTGGTGCCCATGGTGACACAGAGTAAAAGTTTAGCTTCTACAACCCAGCCATGTCAGCCTCAAGGTACAGGATATGATTACTAATCACCAAATAGGTGATGTTTGTAATTTTACTGGTCAAGTTAATCTGATAGTATCGTACAGTAATTATACTCACCCAGCTTTTGGGTGGATCGATGTTGTGTTCTTGGTTTATCCTTCATGCATTTATAGGTACTGATCATTTGTGAGCTCAAGTCTCAATGACAATCTTGTGAATTAAGCTATAACATTATAGCCGAATTAATGTACCTTTAAATTTGCAGAGTACAGTGGAACCTTGGATTACGAGCATAATTCATTCTGGAAGTGGATTCCTATTCCAAAACACTCATAAACCAAATCAAGTTTACCCATAAGAAATAATGAAAACTTAAATTATTCATTCCAAAGCCAAAAAATAATTTAACAAATTAAACAAAGACCTCCGAGTGGTGCAGTGGTAAAGCACTCGCTCTATCATTCGGAGATTGTGAGTTCGATCCCCGGGTGATGCTGTAACCTCTCACAGCCGGAGGCCTAGAGAGAGCTGATTGGCCGAGCTCTCTCAGAGGGGAGGGATGAGAGGTACTTAATGCTCCCACATTAATCACGGCTCTGTTATATCTCTGATAGCGCTGTCCTCCGAGTGTGTTACTCCACCCCCAACGGTTCGTGAGCGAGCGGTTCAAAAAGATGTGGTCGGCTGGCGTCACGTGGTTCAGAGGAAACACTGATAGACTTCACCCTCCCGGCTGAGTGGTAGTAGTAGCCTTAATGTGGGAGCCCCCTAGTAACGGGGAGGAATTGGACACGACTAAACTAGGGAAAAAAAGGGGGAAAAAATCCAAAAAATTAAAAAATTTAAAATTAAACAAATTAACCTGCACTTTATCTTTAAAAAAGTAAAAATAAATCCTGTCAGTGTTTCCGCAGACGCCGTGTATTTGTCTGTGTGTGTGTGTTTGTGTGTGTGTGTTTGTGTGTGTGTGTGTGTGTGTGTGTGTGTGTGTGTGTGTGTGTGTGTGTGTGTGTGTGTGTGAGTGTGTGTGTGTTAGTTTAAGGGTGATTTTGTAGTATGTGTGACGGTCTGACGTATAGAATAACAAAAAAGTTGNGTGCTCGCCGATTCAGCGGTAAAAATATCAATTTACAGGAAATTGGTTTTCTAAAATAAGTGAGAGACAGAAACAGCCGCTAAGAACAAGAGGAGGAAAAGGAAAGACGGAAAAGAGAGAAGAGGACAAAGCGCGTGTGTGTGTGTGTGTGTGTGTGTGTGTGTGTGTGTGTGTGTGTGTGTGTGTGTGTGGAACGCTCGCAAACCGCGTTACTCACAATCTGAGGTTCCACTGTAACTTTATAATATTTGACAACTTTCTATAAACAGTAGCACTGATATGCCTGTCATATCTGTGATTGTTTCTTAAATTGTGATTGAAACAGGACATCTGCTTGTGCCCTATTGAGTCCGCACTGTACACACCTATCAGCCACTACACTAACACCACCACCAGGTGAACTGAACAAAAATGCTTATCAATTATAAACCTGTAAATGTACTGGTGAGAGTAGCATGAGCACCCAAAGCTCATCTGTGCCTGTAGGGACCAAAGGCCAGCCCACAGAAAAGTCAATGTAGCACAAATTGTTGAGTTCATTCCCCAGGTCTCAAACTGATTGGATGCTCTGGAGGAATGAAGGAAAGCGCCGGACAAACGAGTCCGATCCATGGAGAGCCCACTCCATAACCTGTAGCACCCTAATGATCTGCCGCTAACATCCCGCTGCCACAAACCACAGCACACCTTCTGGGGTTTAGCGGAATCATGCCCAAAGGGGCCAGAGCTGCCGCGGTGGCACAGTGCATCGGCTGGCGTCAGGTGGTTCGAGTGAACTTGTCTTTGGCCCTCCTTCTATTGGAGTTATGTACAGTACATGAAGTGGTAAATGACATTCTATTGGCCTGTGAACTGGGTCATGCCTTCATGCAGCTTCTACTACACTATCCTGTATCATAGTGTTATTCTGAATTGTTTTTGCAGCTGGATGTTTCCAAAAATCCTTATGAGAGATAACAGCTTAATGAAGTTGAGGGATGTGTAAAGAACATGAAATCCTGCTAGCTGAGTATCTTTCTAATGAGACAGTTTTTTTTTGGTTTAAATAAGAACCGCACACTAGTAACCCTTTAGTTTTTATATTTGTTTACATTCCTTAATTTGGAATTGGTGGATAAAGACTTAGGAAACGGAGCAAAAGTACCATGGGACAAGCAATAATCATTAATGTAAGAATATCGGAAAAGAGATTTTCAGATTCAAATGACACACAAGTAATTGTATCTATGAGGAATATCTTTGGCTTTAACGCTGTTTGTGTGTGCAGGTGGTATCTTTGAGACATTTGAGAACGAGCCAGTGAGTGTGGAGGAGCTAGCCTTTAAATTCGCTGTGACCAGCATCAACCGAAACAGGACACTTATGCCCAACACAACGCTTACCTACGACATCCAGCGCATCAACATGTTCGACAGCTTTGAAGCCTCCAGGAGAGGTAAATTAGAGTTTTGGAGCAACAATTTGTATTATTTTGTTGCTCATCTATTCTGACATTTTCCATTCCCCAAAATATTATGAATTTCTTAAATGTAGTCTTCTGTCCACGAAGAGGCTTTTTAATAATGTCTGGGATATCGGTACGAAACACAAGTACTTTCCATTAAACATGAAAAAGCTTTAAAGAAAAAGCACAGAGGAAAGAAATTATGTTTTTCTCTTTGCTGTAAAATTAAGTTTATAACATTAAAGCAAAAATCTATTAATGGTCTACCTTATTGTCAGGAGCAGTGGGGGCTCAGGTGGTTAAGGCCCTGGGTAATCATTTTTGGGCCCTAGGTCAAGGCCCTTAACTCTAAGCCCGTATATATA
>QMIH01000439.1:192002-237585 GCA_003987875.1 Clarias batrachus | reverse complement strand
TATATATTCAAATGTCTTGCAGTACATAATGATGTCTTCACAGTGTTTTGATGTTCCTTTCCTTCACCTTCACATCTCTCATGTACTTTCAGCCTGTGATCAGCTGTCACTGGGCGTGGCTGCAGTCTTTGGCCCCTCCCATAGCTCCTCAGTCAGTGCCGTGCAGTCCATCTGTAATGCACTAGAGGTTCCTCACATACAGACACGTTGGAAACATCCATCTTTGGACAACAGGGACAGTTTCTATGTCAACCTGCACCCGGAGTATGCCTCCATTAGCCGGGCCGTGCTCGACATTGTGCACTTCTACAAATGGAAGAGTGTCACTGTAGTGTATGAGGATACAACAGGTAGGAGGGGTTTATCAGTAATAAAAGCAATAAATACATAATTTCTTTGCAGGAGTGGTTGGCATTGGGCCGGATTTCTGTTGCTGCTTGTATGATTGGAAGTTTTTGTGGGAGCAGGTTGTCTTCTGTCTTCTAAATCTTCTGTCAGAGTGGGTGAGCTTGCTAAAACTTTCTGTCAGAGTGGGCAGAATTGATTGAACCTTCTCAGAGTGGGCGGGCTTGGTCAAATATCCTGTCAGAGTGGACGGGATTGGTCAAATTTTCTGTAAAATTGGGTGGGATTGGTCAAACTTTCTGTCAGAGTGGGTGGGATTGATGAAACCTTCTGCCAGAGTGGACGGGCTTGGTCCAACTTTCTGTCATAGTGGGCGAGATTGGTCAAACTTGGTGTCAGAGTGGACGGGATTGGTCAAACTTTCTGTCAGATTGGGTAGCATTGATTGAATCTTCTGTCAGAGTGGACGGGCTTGGTCAAACTTTCTGTCAGAGAGGATGGGATTGGTCAAATATCCTGTCAGAGTGGACGGGATTGGTCAAATTTTCTGTAAAATTGGGTGGGATTGGTCAAACTTTCTGTCAGATTGGGTGGGATTGATTGAACCTTCTGTCAGAGTGGGTGGGATTGGTCAAACAAATTTATGGTTTGGATTTATTAAATAATCTGTGGAAACAAATGGGCTTGGTCAAACTTACTTTCAACTGGTAGGATTTCATGGGTTTCATTTACTTTTATGTAGTAAACATAATTATAGGGTTGGCTTCTTTGAGAAGGGCATACATGATGCACAAATGCATCTCAGAAGACAGCTGTACTTTAGACAAAAGCTTACCAAAATTGACAACCATTTTTTATTCAATTCCGAGAAATTTTCATATTTTGCAAGAATACTGAAGCGCTGCAACAGAAAATCATTCATTCTATTGTTTGTAGATCTCAAGTTCAATTGCATAAAAGGCTATGTGTCCTAGAGAGCTTTTACCTTGTCAGTCAGAAAGGCAGTTGCCAATTATGGGTTTTTGTGAGCCCCTGTATACAGAGTTATTTTTTTTCTCAGAGTGTGTCTCGCTGCCAGTGATGTAGCATAAGCAGTAGTTTGAGTGGATATGGATCATTCATGTCTTGTCTTCATGTCTTGCAGTAAGCTCGTGCTACTCAACCTTCCTGACTGATGTCCGTCCATTAGGCCAAAACTGGTTGGTAGATGGGAGGTGTCAAATAACCAAACTAGGGGAAGATTGAAGATAAAACAACATAACATAAAATAAATTATGAGATTATCTATGCTGAGAAGTACACATTCACAAAATTTGACTAAAATAGGAAACTTAGGAGGGAACCATCAGGGGACTGCTTTTAGCTGTGAAATAAAAACATAGTATAGGTTTTTATGCTGTACTGAATTAGTGGGTGTGGTATGTGTGGTCAGTACTGAGCTAAAGAAGGGTCTGAACAAGAAAGCAAATGTATAGCAGAAGGCTGTATAAGTTCAACACCTTACTGTGTTCAACACCTAATCTGTTTTAAAGGCCTGATTCGTCTGCAGGAGCTGATTAAAGCTCCATCCCGCTATAGCATCAAGATTAAGATCCGGCAGCTACCTGTGGGGAACAGAGACGCTCGGCCACTTCTCAAAGAGATGAAGAAGGGTAAAGAGTTCTGCGTCATCTTCGACTGCTCATACCAGACCTCAGCCGAGGTGTTAAAACAGGTAATGCATGCCAAATGTTCTCCCGAGCTCAGCACAAGAAACACGTTTGGAAAATATCAGACTACACTAGAATGCCACTATACAGTGGAACGTGTTCCGCAAGACGAGGAACGATTTTTAATAAATGTTGACTTGGAAAACGAACAAGTCTTGCTTTATGAGTACCGAGTATCATGTATCACGCATGCGCTTCTTGTGTTGACGTGATCACAACTGAGCCAACGGTTTTTCTCTCTCTTGCGCTGCGGCATTGTGGGTAACCGTCTCCCCTGCTGGGTCTTAGTGCATGTCTCTCACTGATATAATCACCATCCATACGCATGTGTACTGTTTACTATAGTACCTTGACTATGCGTGTGCGCGTAAAACATCTTTTATTTTGTGTTTGTATGTGTGTGTATAGCACGCACGTACTGTTTATTATGCGTGTGTAAAGCAAAAGAAAGTCTCATTAGAGAAGTTAAAATCCATTTTCTCTCTCTCTCTCTCTCTCTATATATATATATATATATATATATATATGTATATATATCAGTCTGCAGGTTGAGTAAGCGCACATCATTTGACAATGTGCACTTCCACTTTCAATTTGAGTTTCCATAATTTCCTATGTGAAAATACGATTTGGTTTACGAGTGTTTTGATATACGAGCCCACTTTTGTAATCCAAGGTTCCACTGTATATATATATTTATATAACTAAAATTACTTTGTCTTTCTCTATAGTTACTTTCTATGGGCATGATGACTGAGTACTACCATTTCTTCTTTACCACACTAGTAAGTCAAATTTCCTTAGGTTCGATTACACAATACATTCTAGCAGAATTGTTGGATCATCTGTTTGGACAAAATGTTAACTGTATATTGAACTTAGCTTGTGGGTCTAATTTAGCTGATCCATATGATCCAGCTCATCCATAATTAGGTCTAATTTAGCTGATCCATCGTACAGTACGGAACAACATCTAGCAGATTTGTTGGCTCATAATTGGATACTATCTTCTTAAATGTAAAGACATATAACAAGGCAAACAAGACAAGTGGCATGAATTCATACCAGAAAAGAAAACATCTTTTTATTTTACCCTTGTGTCATGTTGTGTTATAGGACCTGTATGCTCTGGATTTGGAGCCGTACCGCTACAGCGGCGTGAACATGACAGGTTTCCGCCTTCTGAACGTTGACAACCCTCAGGTGGCATCGGTGCTGGCGAAATGGTCCATGGAGAGAGTTCAGGGTCCACCGAAACTCGACACCGGCATAATGGAGGGCATAATGACGGTTAGACATCATCCCAAAATGACAGACAAGTTTATTTGATAACACATAACACACAAAAGACTGTACTAATTAAATCACTATATTGTATGTGTTCATCTATAATATACAACACACTGTACATAAACATGAACAAACACACACACACTCCAATCACACACTCTGTAGCCTATATTATACAAGGTATTCTATTGTTGACTGAAATCAGACCGAAGCGGCTCTGATGTACGATGCCGTGTTCATGGTGGCAGCGGCGGCACAGAGGGCGGCACAGATCACCGTCAGTTCGCTGCAGTGCCACCGACACAAACCATGGCGCTTTGGTTCACGCTTCATCAACACATTTAAAGAGGTGAGTGGTAGCTTCAAAGAAATCCATTATTAAATAATGTTGGATAATCGAGCACTCGTGTTCTAGTTAACTTAGTTCCACTAAAGAGGAATAATGAGTAAATCGGGTGATGGTGCTCCTTTAATTGTGTTTGCTCTCTTATGATGATGCAGTTGATACTGTTAGATCAGTGTTCCCAGAATTCCATGAAGCCAGTCAGTCCAGTTCCTCACATACCTCAATCAGTTACAGTGTATCGTTAACATAATTAAAAGTTCTTCCAGTTGGCACATTGGTGCATTCGCCTTCGTTCTTTTCACCGTTTCCCGTTTTCCTTGTTAGTCGCAGTGGAACGGGTTAACTGGACAGATCATCCTGAACAGGACAGACGGACTGAGGAAAGATTTTGACCTGGACATCATCAGCCTGAAAGAAGACGGCATGGAAAAGGTTCACAAACACTCCCACACAAACACATACACACAGTTAGAGCATAGATTAAGATTATCAGAATGATTAGTAATCATTAAGTTATGACAGTGAAATCATGTGACATCATTATTACAGTGGTTGCTTTACAGTAATGATGGTCTAATTACTAGAGTGACGATCTGATCATTCCATTGATGATGTTTGACTTCAGTGATCATGACTTCATAATGACTTCGTAATGACCTTGTTATTAGACAAGGATCTCATTATTACAGTATCAAGCAAATAGCTATGATGACTTTAAATACAGTCATGACCTGATTATTATATATTATTATATAGCAATATTCATTACATCATAGTAATTTAATGATAATTACACGAATGAGCTAATTATTTTAATGATGATTGTTATAATAGCAATAATCTGATTATGACTGTAATGACCCCATTTTTATAGTGGTGCCTCTGCTATTGTAGTGATTGTAGTGAATACTCCAGATATTATTCCCTTTTTCTGGGACACTTTTATGTGTATTACTGTAATGACCTCAAAAAATACAATAATAACTTCATTATTGTATTGGTGCCAGTATTATTACAGTGATTACTTGTTTAGTGCAATGTTTGTGATAAGTACTAAAATCTGAGTTCTTAATGTTATAGCAATTTATTTATTAAAGAATCTGTATTTATATTATTTTAATAATCAGAAAATTACAGTCATTACTTATTTTAATTCTATGGACTATAAATAAATACCCTTATTTGAGACACAGTGTGTATAAGGATTTAGTAGGGTACATGTTTCTATCAATTGCAATGTGGTTGTATTTCCTTTAACATTATTACCTTAATAATACTTTTATTAGTCCATCAAATATTTATCGGAATTTTCTCTCTTTTTCTCTGACTTTACACAAGTCGGATCCTGGGCGTTTTCATAAAGTGTGGAAGAAGGTTTGTTTCGCAGGATGGCTTTGAGTCTGCCGTTTACCCCTCCCAGCCTCAAATACACAAAAAATATTACTACTGCTAAGCTACCGTAAACCAACTGATAATAGAATAGGCTAAGAGTGTAGTATATAGAGATAATTCACTTTTGGGTAATTGATTTAGAAATGCTAGCTTAGACTAAAAATATAATTAAGATTTACCTTATTATGCAGATTTACCTTGTTTTTGAATGTTATTTATTAATTTATTATTATTATTATTGAACTCATTTAAAAATCATCATTAATATAAAAAAAATAAACTTTCACCTTTCCCTTCTTTCCACTTCAATCCCAATATTGTTGTGTTCCTCCTAATATTTCACAATACTCTGCATTGCTTCAGAATTTTTCGAGAAATACAGTTTGTAAAATCTTCTAGATCATTTAAAATAAACTGATGTTTAGTTTTATATTTACAGACTGTAGAAAAGGATAAAAATGTGATATCATATTATGTACTGTTTAACAGATTGGGGTCTGGAACTCTAACACAGGTCTTAACTTGACAGACGGCAAAGACAAGTCGGGTAACCTTACGGAGTCCATGGCCAACCGGACTCTGATCGTCACAACTATTCTGGTAAAGATTGTCAAGAAATAGTTTTAAAATATCACCATGATAATGTATACTACTGTATATCACCCGAAGCTGCATTACTGTAGGACGAATATGCTAAGCTTGTTTGTTTAGGCATTTTCATGCTCACTTCAGTGGCACCAACCGTATCCATATCGAACCCTTACTGCTGAAAAAGTTTCAATCCATATTGTTTTGACAGACTAAGGTAACAACCCCAAGACTTGGAACAGAAATACGATAATTATTGATGTAATAGTCTAAATAGTCTAGCAAGGCTTAGCTCTCTGGCTTTAAGGATAAAATGTCTGAAACTAGTGCTCAAACTTTGGTATCCACATTATCTTATTCGCTACCTTAAAGGGACAATTTTTGAAACAAACAGCCACAACAATACTAAAGATCATAAGTAAGAATGCACGTAATAGAACGATTCATGCCTCTATGTATCACTGACCAGAGAACACCACCTGCTCTTGAGGTAGAACTATTGCCAAGGCACTAGAATTAGTCCTGGTTGATCCTCTGGTGAAAACTAACCAGACGTTTCTGACTGGTGGGGCATATATTGGAAGCTAGATTAATGTTCATGGTCTAAAAATATTCCATGTTTTTTATGTACTCATGGTATTCCTAATTGTACTTGTTCCAGAGAACGCTACCTGTTCTGGAGCAAGAAATATGAGGAACTAAATGTATACCTGGTTTCTCTAAACTAGATGTTTAACCAGATCGGTAAACATTCGAGTAGTTAGGGAAAATTGAACCCGAAGTCATTTTTATTTACTCAGTGGTCTTTGGAATTGCACAATGTATGGGACAGTCATTTATATCACTGTTCTGGTTCAAGTTGTTCACAAACTACATTTTGTCTGGCAGGAAAACCCCTATGTGATGTATAAGAAATCAGACAAGCCACTATACGGGAACGACCGCTTCGAGGGTTACTGCTTAGACCTGCTGAAGGAGCTGTCCAACATCCTGGGATTTTCTTATGAGGTCAAACTCGTCTCGGACGGCAAATATGGTGCCCAGAATGACAAGGGGGAATGGAATGGCATGGTTCGAGAGCTCATAGATAATGTATGTTGCACATGTAAAACATTTATATCAAAATAGATTGAATATGCAAATTTTAAAAGAAAGATGAACGGTACAGTTGAAGAAAACAGAGACAGTACCAATGACCGATAGTGACAGATACTGTTATAATGCATGTCCTGAAGTGGAGAAGATGACATCATCAAACGTCTGAGCTAAAGGCACATACATGAGCTACATCCTAAGTGTAGGATACCATACTGCTGTACTGAATTATACAAATATACTTTGATGGGCGCCAGAGATGGACAAAGTACACAAATCCTGTACTAGATTAAAAGTAAAGATTTCCTAACGCAAATATTACTCAAGTATAAGCAGAAGTCCTGTATTTATTTGTGTACTTGGGTAAAATTAGAGAAATACTCATCTTCAAGTATTAAAAGTACGGGCCAAATTCCACTCAACGCTCAAATAAAATGCAAAAGTAGAAATATTTGTTCTAGATGCTAACTTCACGTTGTTAGCTAGCTAACATCTACTTGCTAGTTGCATGTATAATAGATTTGGGGACAGTTTGGCCATTCAGTTCGGCCAGACCTGGGACCCTTTTGATGATGTTATCTCTTTGCTCCTGTTTAGGATATTTACCGAAATTGCAGCTGATGATCACAACCATAATGTTTCCAAAAATGTTTATTTTTTTCCTGCAGGTGGCAGATTTAGCAGTGGCCCCGCTCACCATTACCTATGTTAGGGAGAAGGTCATCGATTTCTCCAAACCCTTCATGACCCTGGGAATCTCCATCCTGTACCACAAACCCAACGGCACAAACCCAGGTGTCTTCTCTTTCCTGAACCCGCTGTCCCCTGATATCTGGATGTACGTCCTACTCGCCTGCCTAGGAGTCAGTTGTGTGCTTTTTGTTATTGCCAGGTAAAGGCAGCTTTCAAAAATCCAATCCAGACACATTTAGCTGAACTCTGACATCTTGACAAAACAATGGTGGACTTGAGACGGATTATGAAGGTTACGTGTTCGTGTATTGTGTGTAGGTTCACGCCTTATGAATGGTACAATCCACACCCCTGCAACCCTGACTCTGATGTAGTGGAGAACAATTTTACGCTTATCAACAGTGTGTGGTTTGGGGTTGGAGCTCTAATGCAGCAAGGTAGCAACTTCAATTATTTGAATCAATTGACATAGTTCAAGTCCATCAATGACTCTCTATTGCTCTTTTGAGAAAATGTATGGGATCGTTACTTTTGCCTCCCCAGGTTCCGAGCTGATGCCGAAAGCTTTGTCTACTAGGATAGTCGGCGGCATCTGGTGGTTCTTCACGCTCATCATCATCTCATCATACACGGCAAATCTAGCGGCATTTCTCACCGTTGAGCGCATGGACTCGCCCATCGACTCGGCCGATGATCTCGCCAAACAAACCAAGATCGAGTACGGAGCCGTGAGGGATGGTTCCACCATGACTTTCTTCAAAGTGAGCAGGTGCCAGTTCTTTTTGGCGAATGTTCCGTATTTTATATCACACTGACAATTTCTTTTCCTTTTCCCACAGAAGTCGAAGATCTCAACGTATGAGAAGATGTGGGCCTTCATGAGCAGCCGTAAGAACACAGCTCTGGTGAAAAACAATCGCGAGGGAGTCCAACGCGTGCTGACCACCGACTATGCCCTCCTGATGGAGTCCACCAGCATCGAATACATCAGCCAGCGCAACTGCAACCTCACACAGATCGGAGGTCTCATTGACTCCAAGGGCTACGGAGTGGGCACACCAATCGGTGAGAGGCGGAATCAGCATTTGTTTCAATTTTTTGGTCTCCAGTTTGTTTGATGCTCTCTTTCATTCAAAACATCTTCCAGGAACATCAGGACCCAACTGTGAAGTGGGGATTTCCAAAAGGGCCAGTATAGTGATAGGATTTAGGATCTAGGATGTCTGGGTATACCAGAGCATTATGCTAACTACAAATGTCTAAATAACACCTCATGTTGAATACTTTCTTGCAGGTTCCCCATACCGTGACAAAGTGACGATTGCGATTCTGCAGCTGCAGGAGGAAGGAAAGCTGCACATGATGAAGGAGAAGTGGTGGCGAGGAAACGGCTGTCCAGAAGAGGACAGCAAGGAGGCGAGCGCTCTCGGCGTCGAGAACATCGGAGGCATCTTCATCGTCCTCGCCGCTGGACTCGTGCTCTCCGTGTTCGTGGCCATCGCCGAGTTCTTTTACAAAACACGCAAAAATCTTGACGTAGAGGAGGCCAGTGTCGGGCAGTGCGAGTATCACAACAAGTACTGACCACAACTCATGACAGATACGGATCAACATTATATCAGACTACACAATATTTCATCACGGTCCTGATTTGGATGGTACTTAAGAGATCTGGAACTTTGGGATGTAAAAAAAAGACCCTCGCTCAAGGGGAATTATTGGTGACGTGTAGTGCCAGGAAGAATTTTCATAACGGTTCCTAGTCATTTATTTGTCTTTTGACCTTTTTAGCAAAAAATGTCCAGGGTCTATATATATATATATATATATACAGGGTCTGAAGTGATCTCCTGCAGTCTGTGTTGTCCATGGAGCCATTTGGGATTCAACCACTAGTCCACTATTCTTCAACGTTTCATACACTGAACAAAATGTGTATCCACTACATAGTGAGGTTATATGTAGTGCACTCATTCTCAATAGCGAGTCTTTTGTCATTCAGCATCTATGGGAACATGACATACGGTATGAAAGAAGGCTGTTAGCTATGAAGAAACTTTTTCCTATGTGGTGTCGTTTGATGATGATGATGATGATGATGATGGTTATTATTGCTATATTTTCCAAATGTGTTTGTGTCAGAGTTTTTCCTCTTTTAATGTAAATAATTTATATCTGCAGTGTATCTAAAAAAATCATATTATGGAAAAGTTGTTTTTTTAGGTATTAAATACAAAAAGTGTAACGCTCATATACAGTATACAGTATACTAGATTCGTCACGTGTAAAGTCAAATATTTCAAGCCGTTTTTGTTTGAATTTCATTGCAGTTTTTTACAGTTCACGAAAATCAAAACTCCAGTATCTGAAAATAATTGAATATTTCAATCAATCAATCAAGATCAATCAATAAAGAAATGTCCAAATGTCCATGTTCTCCCCGTACTTGGTGTGTTTCCCCCGGGTACGCTGGTTTCCTCCCACAGTCCAAAGTCATGCAGGTTAATTGGCATTCCCAAACCGCCTGTAGTGTGTGTGTGTGTACCCTGCCTTGTCTCCTGGGATAGGACCCCCTGTGACCATGTACAGGATTAAGCAATATAGACAGCGAGGGAGTGAGTCAGTGAAATGTCCAACTTCTGCAAAGTATTTTCATTTGTGCACTCAATACAAGGTCAGGGCTCCTTTGGCTTGAATTATTGCATCAGCTTGTGGCACTGCTGAGACGTTATTAAAGACCAGGTTGCTTTGATAGCAGCCTTCAGCTCATCTGTATTGTTGGGTCATCTTCGTCTTGACAACAGCCCATAGATTCTTTATGGTGAGTTGGCTGGCCAATCAAGCTCAGTAATAGCATCCCATTAGTGGGAGTTTTGGCACTTTGGCCAGGTACTAACGTATCTTTAATGCTTGCCTTTTAATAACTGAATCATGAAGTTCTCTAAAATCTCCTGGTGGACGCTGTGTTGACTTTGGACACCAGCTGTGGAAACTTCACACTAGACTTTAAGCACCTTGTATTCTTTGCCTCTCCACTCTTCCACTAGACTTTGGGAGATTGATTTACAAAAGATACGTGAAATGCAAAATTTACTCTCATCTGAAAAAGAGGACTTTGGACCACTGAGCAACTGTCCAGTTCTTTTTTTATTTATTTTTTAGCCCAGATAAGACCCTTGTGATGTTGTCTCTGATCCAGGAGTGGCTTGATAGTAGGAATGCAACAGATTGAAGATGTCTCTGTGTGTAGTGGCTCTTGATGCACTGACTCCAGCCTCACTCCACTCCTTGTCAAGCTGTGCCAAGTTCTTGAATTGGCCTTGCTTGATCTTCTTGTGAGTGCAGCCATCCCACTTACTTGTGCACCGTTTCCTACTACACTTTTACCTTCCAGTCATCTTTCCATGAATAACAGCACTCTGTGAACGGCCAGCCCTGTCCTTTTGTGTTGAAGATCATCTTCTGAACAATGTCAGCAGATTGTGGTTGCATGTACTGAACTGGACTGAAGACTGAACACTGTATTTATATTGTATGAACAGTCATTTAAACTTGAAATGACTCAAACTTGAAATGAAATATTCTAATATTTTGAAATTAAAACAAAAAGCTTGCAATATAAGGCGGCATGGTGGTGTAGTGGTTAGCACTGTCGCCTTGCACCTCAAGGGTCCGGGTTCGATTCCCAGTCAGGCTTGATCAGGTTGGGTTTTCTCCCACAGGCCAAAGACGTGCAGACTTGGCTAATTGACATTCCCAATTGCCTGTAGTGTGTGTATGTGTGTGTGTGCCCTACGATGGATTGGCACCCTGCCTTGTGCCCCAAGTCTCCTGGGATAGGCTCCAGGCCTCCGTGACGCTGAATACAGGATAAAGCGGTATAGAAGAGTGAGAGAGCTTGAAATATTTCCCTTTACATATAAGGAGTCTAGAATATACGAGTTTTACTTTTTCGGTGATATTCAAATTTGTTTTAGACGTATATTGTATATACATACTGTATAATTAGAACTTCATAAACCTTTATGTATTTTAATTTAACTACTGAGTTCTGATCTGTTGTTGAGATTTATTACTGGTTTGTTACATGATTTAAATATGAAAGTTTCTTGGACTTTTTTTTTTCTAAGGTCTATTAAGCATATCTAGTTTTCTATTGTTTGACGTTAATGAAAACAAAGATCAGTGGTCGTCATTCCATATTGTTATACAAGTTTCTTTTCAAATCACACAAACACACAGAGAGTGAGAGAGCAGAACGAATATGAAATGTACAGTATAAACACAGTGTGGGCTTCGGAATTGAGAGGGAGAGAAACTCAAAGAAAGGAGAGAGGACATCTGGCTTTGCAATGAGACCTTAAACCTTCAGGGTTATGATGAATTCAGGACCGAGCCCTTGTCCTTTAATCTCCTGAAGCCTTAATCAAGTCTTTCATCGCAAACTGGGATTAGAATCCGACCCCGGGGGGGGATTAAAGAAAGTGACCTGGAAACATCCTCCTCTTCCTCCTGCTCATCTGATGAGCTGCACAGAGCTGAGTAATCACAATGTACCGAGGTTGTGTGTGTGTGTGTGTGTCAGGTTGGGAGTTTATTAAAAACGAAACACATTGTGTGCAGTGCGTCTTAAACCTCGACCTTTAGCTCAGCTTTCATTTATTGTGTTTTTTCTCCGCAGACCTGATGTCTGGCCCTGGGACCGAAGTTTATACCACACTGCTGATTGGTCAGAAAATGTTGATTTTTTTTTCTGTATTGTCAGCTTTCTTAGGAAAGGAAAGAATTGTAGATGGTCGTCTAGCTCATCTAAACATTGTCTTGAAAATGTATGGTTAGTAAGAAAATCTATAAAGTTCGATAGGGTGTCTTGATTAACGTTTCCGTATAGAGGCGTTGATGGACATTTTTACCTGCTAGACTGAGACATGGAGTAGATTATAGTGTGTACATAACTGTTTATTCCATATGACATGGAAATGGTGTCTGGCTACTAAAAACAGTGGCACTTCATTATTCATCTCTCGCGCTCACACACACACACACACACACACACACACACACACACACACACACACACACGCACTGCATCATAAAGAGTCCTCATTTATCTCCCTTCAACTCCAAAGTAAAGCTGGAAGATTTGGCCGCAGCCTCGCTCGCTGAGGAACTGGAAGAGTTGCCCGAGGTCCATGTGGTTCCCTCTGTTCCCGTGCGGATCGAACGCAGCCTCCTCGAAGCCGTCGAATCGTCGCAGCAACTCTGTAGCGTTCTGGCCGTCCGGGTCCAGCGGGTAATCCTCTCTATGACGGATCATGATGCGCTTCCATGTCAGGACCTTCACCCTGCACAAACAAGCGAAACATCGAGATCTGGCCAACAATGAATTCTGGGTAAGTACTGAAGTCTAACATGGAGTCTAAGAGCATGCTGGAAAACATGACCCTCTCACAATCACACACACACACACACACACAAACAAACACACCTGGCCCAGAATTCCTCACAGGCGGCCTGTACACCCTCCACACACACGACTCCCGGCTTCCCGGGCATACTGAAGCCTGTCAGATGGAGCTCTTTGGCCCACTCTAGGATGTTCTTCCTTTTGGTCTTGTTGTAGATATGATGGCTGTAGATCCATAACCGGGTGAAGATCTCAGTGCTCGGAGTTTCCGTAGCTCCTTTTGCACCATCGTCAGCACCGTCGTTCTTCTCGAGGTATTCGTGCGTGTGATCTCTGAGCCAATCGACGGCGGACAGCACACACACTTCACCAGCGGTGCAGCTCTCGCGCAGGTACGAGCGCAAGTCGGAGACCAGGCAGACGTGCTGCGCCCGGCTCAACTCGCCACATCTGCGACAATAAACCTCACAATGCACTTACTTATGTTAACAATCTTAAATGTCAGAAAAACACAATATATATACATATATACAAAAACAGTAGCGCATGTAGAAAAGATACGTGTGTGTGGAAGCGAGGGATAAAACCAGACAAAGATTTCGTGAAACAGAACACGACAAGATATGATCAGGGAAGGATGTATTTGACGGTTTTTAAGGAAGGCTGGACTGGAGGATGGGTTCCCTATTGAGTCTGGTTCCTCTCAATGTTTCTTCCAATTCGACATCAGCTTGCTCACCAGGCACAATCTGATCATTTTGCTTCATACATATTTTCTTGCACATTTCACTCTAATTTCACGTATTTTCTTTTGATTCTGTCAAGCAGCTTTGCGACACTAACTATTGTTAAAAGTACCATGCAAATAAAAAACGAAAAATCTGCTTTAAGAGGCCAGGAAGATGAGGGAGAATGAAACCTACAGTTGGTGATAATGCAGCCTGCTGGATTCAAACTACCGTTAAACAACAAACAGTATAGTAAATCAAAATCACTACGGTATGACAAACCAATATTAACGATTTTATACCTGACTACGATCTCGGGCAGAACCTTCGGATAGTCAGATGGATACGTGCACGAGAGTGAAACATCCACCTGCAAGAGAAGTGAGATCAAAGGCATAAGATGTAAACAACAAACTCAATACACAAACGACAAAAACGCAGCACTGAGGAACAGATCAGTGCCAGCGTCATCGAACATGACGTTTTCTACAACGTGTTTCAGGATGGACCTTATTGGTTTATCTCTACTGAAGCGTGTTTTGTTCACCCCGGAGTGT
The DNA here is from genome assembly GCA_003987875.1 of Clarias batrachus. Classification (NCBI taxonomy): domain Eukaryota; kingdom Metazoa; phylum Chordata; class Actinopteri; order Siluriformes; family Clariidae; genus Clarias; species Clarias batrachus. Next base: position 223,435 of record QMIH01000439.1, on the reverse strand, counting down.
GTCCGGATCTTGACGCAGAGTTCAGGTCTGGTGCTTGGTGGACACTCATCCGTTCCTTCCACATAGGCCCTGAGCTCTGCGTACGCCACCGGCTCCACCTGCAGTTCCTCCTGGCTGGGGAACATGCTCAGCAGCAGCTCCAGTTCAGCCAGCTGGGCCTCGGCGGACTCAGTCCGAGCCATTCGCCCTCTGATACTCAGTCTGATCTAATCTGATCTCTTACTGCTGATGTGGCACAGAGACGAGAACTAAGCACCACTAGCATGCTCTGTCATAGAACTCTGATTCCACATGTACAACATGAACACATCACTAGCATATCTAAATAATTCCCTCAAGCCAACCAAATACTACACAACTTTTAAAATGCTTTAGGATTTAGTCATCACGTTTGCTTTGCGCATGCGCAGTGTGTATTAACCGAGCTACTTCCGGGTATTTTACTTTTTAAATATATAAAATATTAAAGTATCGCTTCAATTATTAAGTTCTTAACTTATTCAAATTTAGTTAAGGTTTTGAATATCAAATAAAATATAATCTGTTTTTCTAAAATAAGCTATTTAAAGGATATTTATAAATTTTCACACGCGAGCTCAGCTTAACTGTGAAATATTAGCATCCGGTAAAAACACCACTTCCGGTTTTACAAAAAACAAACCGCTACGTTTTAAACTAACACCAGCTAATGAGGGTCATTTTATTAAATATATCGAATTCATTTTGTATTTTTATATAATTTTTAAAAGTTTTTCATTTAGAGTTACTTGCTAAATATTTAATTATTAGCCTCAACTAACGCACATCCTTATATGTGGCTATGGCAAACGTGGCTACTTCTGGTCCACAGGAATAAAGGGAATAAAATAAGAATATTATTAGAAAAATACTACACATTTCGTAAATATATGGAAATGTAGAATTGTTTTTAGATTTTTTTTTTTTGCAATTTTTTCACTTTGTGTGAAACGATTTCGTGTTAGCAATGCTATTTCCGTGTACAACCAAAACGTTAATTTAAAAAAATCATACTTTTTTCCCTACTTCTAAAAAACACAAAATATAAATTAGAAAAATGTGAAAATTTAACAGGGAAAAAAAACTAATTTGATGTTTCCCGGAAGTAATAAACAAATTGGGTTGCGTATTAAATAGAGTAGTTCGAGTGATAAAGTGCACTGTGAGTAGGCCATTTAAGCTCTCAAAGTTCTACGCTATGGAGGGCGCCTAGGTAGGAAATTATGACGTATTTGGTCGTGCGCCGGAGTAAGCGTGTAGTTCAGGATCTTTCGCTACACCGGTGTTTAAAACGCGTTCTGTTAATAAAATGGATTTTTGTTAGTTTAAATAGAATAAAAAACTCTCGATTTGTGTACTTTGAGATTATAAATTCTATGAAAATAAAATACTGGGATTACAAACTGTGTAAACTTTACAGCTGCTAGCTAGCGAGGTAAGGATGACGTTAGCATTGGCTTTTAAATATAAATAAAGCTTAAAATTAAATAAACCTTAAATTCGAATTGTGTGGAAAAATAAATATGTGCGGATTAAAATTAGAAAGCACATTACCTTTGCTTGTCAAATAGAATAATCTTACTTTTGAGCTAATAAATCATGTATACGAATAGTTTCAGTAGTATATATTTTTTATTTATAAATACAAATTAAGAAACATTATTTTAAAGTTTTAGTTTTGGACCATGTTATTATTTATTAACCGTAAACATGTGACTTATTTAAAGCTTTTTAACTTACATGTATTTATTCATGCAATGTTTGCAATATTACTGATTAATGACGTCATTGGGACGTACGTCATACATTTTCATGACATAGTGACGTCACATCCGTCTAACAATGGGGAAGAAACGAACCAAAGACAGAACCAGGAGTCCTAAAGAGGACAGCTCTGCAGACCTGACAGGTGGGTGACACGGGTACATCATGCTTGTATGTCCTGAATCAGGTCATGTGACCCTGGCGTGATTTTGTGTTTGAGTTTAGGTGTGACATGCACACACATCCGTAAAGGAACGGACCCTAGCTGGATGAGGAAGACCAGTCTGGATAAGAGCTGGGACACGTGTGAGGTGTGTGAGCAGAAGGACGAGACCGAAGACGGACAGGACACGCCGGCGATATGGATGTGTCTCAAATGCGGACACAGAGTGAGTGATGACGTGTGTGCGTGTGTGCGTGTGTGTGTGTGTGCATGAGTGCGCGCAATAGTGTGTAGCGTAGTGAGCAGGTGGCTCCCAATTATGAGGGTGAGTCAAAATGATCCGGTTATATTAAAACATCTGTTGGTCTTTTCAGCGGTTTCCCTTCAAGGCTCCTGTCTCCCCAGTCACTGCTGGGCAGGTGTGATGAACGTGTGCGGGCGAGCAAAAATGGATGCTGCACATGTGATTTGCACGAAAGAAGAGGAGCATGCAGTGTTTTGTATTTTATCATTTATGGGTGTACCTGGAGAATCATTACTGGTGACGAGACACGGATTCGTGACGAGCCTGAGAGTAAATGGCAAAGTATGGAGCGGAAACATCCTCAAACACAGACCGAGAAAAAGTTCAAAAGTCAACCATGAGGTGGAAATTCATCAGAGCTTACAGTTTTCTGGGATTCCCAAAGACAAAAATATTGGAACATTATCGGAAAAAGGTTCGACCATCAACGGTGCTCGGTACAGTCAGACGCTTATTGGAGAGCTGAAGCCTAAACTTCGGATTAGACACAGAGGACCGATATCCAAGTGCGTCGCGATCTTGTATGTTGATGCATGCCCTTTGTTTTGCAGTGTTAAAGCATCCTCCATATAGTCCTGATCTCTCTCCATCTGACTTTCACCTGTGTGGTCCCCTGAAAGCAGAACTACAGGGATGAAGAGTCACTACTGATGAATTTGTAGCTCGCAGCTCAGCCTAAAACATTTTTCATGAGGGAATATGAAAGCTTGCTCACAGATGGTTGAAATATATCTAAAAGCAAGGAGATTATGTCGAAAAATTATGTATTTGTCTTTTCTAATAAGATAAATAAATAAAAAATTGTGGATCATTTTTGACTTACCCTCATTGTTATATACACACACACACACATTTCTCCATTTTCTTTCTCTCTCATATATATAGAGAGAAAATGGAGACGGGAGCTAGTGAAATGTGGCATCTTGTGCCTTTTAAGTTAAACAAAAATCCAAACGATTAATAACAAAATACACAGATGCTGGCATTTTATACTCATTTTATGTAGTGTACTTGATGAATTGGAGGGACACCTATTGGACATCTAGTGCACTACCAATCCAGTAGAAATTAATTAGAACACACTTATTGTGAGTATTAAGCCAGTTCTGAACATCATTAGTAGCACTTTGTAAATTCATGTAACAGAATGTAGCACATGAATCCAAAGCGCTCCCTGGTATTTAATGTAGTTTACTGTAATTTGTATGAATTTATTATAATCCATTTTTTTATACATACAAAAATATAATTTTGTTTAGGGTTGTGGGAGGTACTCGGAGAACCAACACGCTGTTAAGCACTACGAGACACCACGGTCCGATCCGCACTGCCTAGTGCTCAGCCTGGACAACTGGAGTGTGTGGTAAGAGTAGACACACACACACACAATTTTTTTTACTACAATATTTAATTTACATTGTTATTATTTTTTTTAATTGCCAGGTTTTTACACATAAATCTAGCTAGCATCAATGTTTGCTTACCCTGTAACTAGAACTTAGCATTGTTCGTAATTGAATAAGTAATACTGTCCAAATATTCAGCCAAGAAAAAAAAAATGTTGTTTAGTTTTAGCTACGAATTTGAAAAAAAAAAATGTTTTTATGCTTATTTTTTAGGTAGGTAACAAAAGCTAGCAATTACATATTTTTATGATTTAATTAAATTTTTTATTTATTTACAATTTAATTAGTTACGATTGTCTAGTTAATTTAATCTAAACTTTTAGTTTTATCTTATATTTACTATATACTGTAAATTCTAAGTATGTTTTTCTGTATTTCAGCTTTTGTATTATTTTGTTAACTTGTTAGAAATTTATGATAAGCCGTCATTTTACTGCGATTACCTGTAGTTAGCAACTAGAAATATTTTGAAGCGAGGAATCTAGCAATTTTAAAATGTTTGCAATTTTCAACTTTTACAATTTTTTTTTTGTTAGATTTTTTTTCTGCTATACTCCAAGAATTGTCTTGTGTTTTAATTATTAACTGCAATTGTCTTAATAATTATAAGCCCTTAAATTGTACACATTGAACAAAATCAAGTGCTATCCGACTGTTGCATTTTTAAATTACTATCCATAATTAGTATCTTACAGCTTTCAAATTGATTCAGTTAGAATCTTCTGGATATTTTACAGAAGTTTATGCATGAAAGTCGAAACAATGTGTTTTTTTTGTTGTTGTTGTTTTTTTTTACTGTTAAGGTGTTACATCTGTGATGACAACATCTACTTCTCTAAAACGGGACAGCTGGCTCAGCTTATTTCCAGTATTAAGAAACAAGTACTCGGAGAATCCAGACAAAAAGCTGCCACAAGGAGTGAGTGTTTGTACTTTACTTAAGTATTTGTTGAATTTGCAGTTCAAACTAAACTTGAAAAAAATGTAATGTAAGTAATTCTAAAGACGATGTCCTAAATAACAATAACAGTTACAATCTTTGTCAGAAACAGTATGCTAGTTTAGATAGTTAATAACTGTAGATGTTACATATTATAGTTAGTGTACAATAAGATCCTTTTAAACTATTTAATGATCAAGCATGAACATAATGTCATTTCCAAAAGAATAAAAAAAACAACAAGAATGTGGAATGTGGGGACCTTTTTATATTTACAACAACAACAAAAAAATTCAGACTTTACAAAGCATCAGTGTAGGTCTCTTGAAATACCCATATTTTGAAATGTCATGTCCTTTTTTTTTTTTTTTCTTTTTAAAAAAAAAGAAGCTCTTTTCAAATTTACAAAGAATCAGAAAGTAGAAACTTAAGGATGTGGGAACACTGTGCCCGTCATACCTTGTTCCCCAAACCAATGGTCTTGGGAGATCTTTTTTTTTTTTTTTTGCAGGACCATGCCTCTAAGGTCCATAGAGTTGACCCAGTAACATTTGCGCTTTCAATATGGCCGCCATTTGACAGAGTTATTCCTGAGGTATTCACCTCTGGTAATGTTCGCGTTCTGTGCAACTCGGCAAGTGGAGTGAAGCTAGAGATTCTGAACCCCTTCTTGTTTTACGGCATCCATGTTGGCATGACCAGTTGCTTATAGTTGCTTTTGTACCCTGCAACTTGCAGTTTCCAGTTAAATTTCCTCATAAATCAAATTCCTATAAAACATGTTGTAGAATCTAGCATATGTTTATATATTAGCATAAATGTTTTGCTAGTAAATTTGCCTCGTTTTTAAACTTGCTTGTCTCAATTTAGCTGCAAAGGAAGAAAAGGACACTTCAAGTGACACAATGCAGGAAACTGAGGGTGAAAAAGAGGAGGAAAAGAAACAAGAGCCGAAAGAAAACAAGAAGTGTGTGAAGCAAAACGGAGAAGAAACACGATGCACTACCGTGCCCGTGCACGGACTCAGCAACCTCGGCAATACCTGTTTCTTCAATGCTGTCCTGCAGGTTCGCAGACTTTTATCTTATACTTTATATGTTTGTTTATGATATTTACCACAGTTGAATCTCTTGCAGTGTAGTAGTAGGTCCTTTAATCAATCAGAGTGCTTATGCTAAAGCATATGCTAACAAGAAAACTTATCACAAGAGCACTATATTACACATTCCACTATGGTACTAGAGATACCATTGCTAATGGCTTGGTAACACTTGTCTGTACTAGATCTTATGCTGTGTTTGCTTAATGCTAACTCCTACATTCCACTTAGTTACTATTAAAATCCTGTCAAACGGAGACATGTTAAAATGTCCAACTTGTCTGTTTTAGAATCTGTCCCAGACATGGCTGCTGCGTCAACTACTTGGTGACTTCAGGGACGAAGAGAAGAGTATGTTGATCAAACCATCGTCATCCTCCGAATTGGTGAGTCCCACATGTGTTATAAATCGAATGAATTGTTTTTGTTAACATTTATCAAATTTTGAAATTTGTGGGGTTGAATATCTGTCACATTTAAATGAAAGTTTTTAGGGGTCACTGAGAACATTTGTAGCCTAGAAATATAGCTGCCTTAAAATATAGGGTCCCGGAAAAGTAGGGGTCCCAAAAATACAGGATTCTCGAAATGCAGGGTCTTAGTCTTAGAATGTTCTATTAGTGAAGTGTCCTAAAAGTGTAGTGTCCTGGAAAGATAGGGTCGCAGAAAAGTAGTGTTCTAAAAAAATGTTGGATTCCTGAAAATGTGCGGTCTTAAAAATGGAGGGTCCTGGAAATGTAGAATCCTACAAGTGTAGTGTCTTGGAGATGTACGGTCCTAAAAAGGAAGGTCCCAGAAAAGTAGTGTTCTAAAAAATGTCAGGTCCCTGGAAATGTGCGGTCCTAAAAATGAAGGGTACTAGAGATGCAGTGTTCTCAAAACGTAGTGTCCTGAAAACGTAGGTTTCTGGAAAATTCTCTTCCTGGAAATGTAGGGTCCTGAAAATGTAGGGTGGTTCTACTAGGAATGTTGTGTCATGGATGTGTTGGTTGTAACTGTAAATTTTTCCACATCAGAAATCTTTGAGAGCATTGTTGCTAGGCAACTTTGTGTTTTGAGTTTTCAATCTTTTCTTACAGACAACATAAAGCTATAAAGAAAAACAGACAAAACTGTCAGAAATCATAGATATTTACCTCAGAACATTCTCTGTGTGATTAGCATTAGCATTAGCCACTACTTAAAATTCTAATGACAGAAAATTCCACCACAAAAAAAGGTGAAATTTAGGTACACAGTTAGAGGAAATGAATGAATGCAGGCAATATGGTACTGGAAAGAAAGACTTTAAGGCAATATTATTAATGCTATGAATATTATTCTAGTGATATTTTTATGGGCGTCTGATTATATTATCCTTATATTCATGTCTGGTATTTGGGGGATGGGAATTTTGTGTTTTTTGTTGTTGTTTGCTTGTTTTCTGTGCTCTTTTTTCTCTCTCTCTTTTTCTCTGTATAGTTCGAAGAAAAAAAAACTTTCTTTTTTTTCATTCATTCTGCACTGTGCTAATTATGAACGGCCTGCTAATAGCTGAATTAGCCAGACAGGGAAAATCACTAATGTTTGGTATATGTAAATAATTTCTTTCCTCAGGATCCTTTGCAGGTCCAGTTGCCGAGACCCGGCTCGCTCACCCTGGCCATGTGTCAGCTGTTAAACGAAATCCAGGAGACCAAAAAAGGCGTGGTGACCCCGCGTGAGCTCTTCACACAAGTGTGTAAAAAGTACGGCTTGGAGAAACTAGCATCAAGTTACCTTTAGCATGGGTAAATGGGTTTAGTTCATGGATATAGCTTGATTTTCCTGTGTGTATGTGTGTCTGTCCAGGGCAGCAAGATTCAAAGGCTTCCAGCAGCAGGACAGTCAGGAGCTCCTGCGCTACCTGCTGGACGGAATGAGGGCTGAGGAAAGCATTGTACGTTTGCTAACAAAAAACTTTCAATTAGCTTATGTGACGTTTCTTATTTGAGATCACATTTTCCTTAATAGCAAGTTGGCATACAGTGATATTAGCATGGGACTTGCATACCGTCAGAATATAGATTGAGAATTTCTTTAAAAAAAATTTTAGCTAATAGCTTTACTAGCAAGACTTATACACTTCCCTACACTGTAAATGCTAGAGCTAACATGTAATCCACAGAGGATGACCGCGGGAATCTTGAATGCGCTTAAAAGTGCAGGCAAAAACTCTGAGCCAGAGCAAAAGAAACTAGTGAAAGGTGAGCTATGCTAATTATTACAAAGCATAACTTTTGTAGGTACATAGCAAACAATATGTAACGAAAAATTTATGTGACTTACGCATACTTTAAAAAAAAACTTTTTTAATTTCTCAGAATACGAGAGCAACGGGGGAACGAAGAGCTTTGTGGAACATGTGTTTGGAGGAGAGTTGACCAGCACTGTAATGTGTACAGAGTGCAAAACGGTTTCCGTGGTTACTGAGATGTTTCTCGACCTCTCGCTACCCGTGGCTGATGAGGTAAAGAACTGAAACAAGTAACTGTTGTAATTATGTTTGTGATTTTTTTTTATCTAGCGCTAGCTGTTTTATTTAACATTTAGTTTACTACTACTATTCATAAAGCTAGCAAAATAATTAGCTCATCCAAATACTATAGCTCAGGGATAGCAACGTAGCAAAATACTAACGTTTATTATGTTTAGGCTTACAGGAAAAAGAAGGGTGGGGGTCAGCAGAAGAAGAGCGAAAGCATTGAAAGTGGGCGGGACTTCGAGACCCCACTGACCAATGGCAACGAAGATATGCCGACAGGCACGGGGAGCAAGTACCAGCAAAAGAAAGCAAAGAAGCAAGCGAAGAAACAGGCGAAGGTACTCAAGTTATAGGACACACCCATTTCACTTAATCAGACACACACCTTTTAATTCCAGACACGCCCTTTCATACACCCACTAAACTCTGTATATTAACCTTCCTGTATTTACAGACCCAGCGGCGTCAGCAAAAGCAAGGCGCAAAGCTCACGCTGGATGTCCTGACCAATCAGAACAAAGACGCTTCTCCGGAAGCCCCGCCTCCGAGCACAAACGAGGCTGAAACCGAAGGTGGCACAAACAAGCTCGTTACCCAATCGGAGCCTACGGAACAGAATCAGGAGATGCCTGCGGAGGAGGATGAGGAAGAGGTCGAGGATGATGAGGAGGCACAGAACTCCGCTTCCAACAGATTCAGCAGCCTATCAGAGGAGGGAACAGAAAAACAGGAAGTGGAAGAGGAGGATGACCACGAAGAGGCGAAGCTAACCAAAAGCGTGAGAGCACTCTCGATCTCCGAGGAACACCGAAGCAACGAGGCGGATTCGGGGGCGGGGTCAGATACGGAGACAGAGGCGGAGCCAGGGTTCATGGTGGTGAACACGGACCCGAAGGCTGCGTTCTTGACTCTGCGCACAAGGGCGGCACCGGAGAGCTTGGAGAGCTCGGTGGAGTCGTGCCTCTATCAGTTCACACAGGTAGAGCAGTTGACCCACACCAACAGCCTACTGTGTGTGACCTGCAGCCGGAAAGGTGCGCACAGTACACACGCACACAAAGTGAATCCAAATCAACACTGATTCTACATGTATGATTATCTCCTATTTAACTGACTGTGTGTGTGTGTGTGTGTGTGTGTGTGTGTGTGTGTGTGTGTGTGTGTGTGTGTAACAGGAGGTAAGAAGAAGGTGTACACCGAGGCAATGAAGCAGATGCTGATCTCATCCCCTCCTCCTGTACTCACTCTGCATCTAAAGAGGTTCCAGCAGGTAACACACACACACACACACACACACACACACACACACACTGAAACAGAAAGAATTTAATAGAATCAGTCTTTATTTGGATTTAATTTGTGTATGTGTATGTAGACGGGCTACAGTGTGTGTAAAGTCAACAGGCACGTACAGTTTCCTCAGGTGCTGGATCTCGGTCCGTTCTGCTCCGCCAAATGCAAGGTGTGTGTATTCACCTATTTGTCGCATACTCTCTCTGATGATGTTTCAAATCCTTACCTTTATAAAAGTCGTCTCCAACATTTTAACATGTGTGTGTTTTTAGGGGGTGGAGGAAGGACAGACTGAACTCCTGTACTCTCTGTATGGAATTGTGGAACACAGCGGCACCATGCGCTCGGGTCATTACACGGCATTCGTTAAGACCCGACCTCACACACACACTAACAGCGGTTTGCTAAACGGAGTGGCGGGTAAGTCATTTATTTGGGCAAGTGAAATGGCCGGAGCTTTCAAGGAAACAAGGCATACTGTGTTTAGAAATTATCACGAAGAAATCGATTTGGTTATACTGAATAGCCCGAGATGTGTGTCAGTCACACACACACAATCAGGTGTGATGTAATGTAAGCCCTCCCACAATGCTTGTCCACTCAGAATGTTACCTACCTTCTAGCAAACCAAACCGCTGAGTATAAGTATGCATTAAATACGTACTCTAAGCTAGAGCAGTCACATGCGCAGGAACGGCACAATTTATTTTTCCTGATGTACCGCATGTATGTAACATGTATGTTAGTGTTTTAGGTCAGGCAGTAATCAAGATCGAATCTTGTTTGATGCAGGTGACGAGGCGCCCTCTAAAGGCTCCTGGTTCTACATCAGCGACAGCAACGTGCAGCCTGTCACAGAGGCGCGAGTACAGACTTCCCAAGCCTACCTGCTCTTCTACGAGAGAATCTCTTAAAATCCAACACGTCCACACTCTCCTGAAGAACGCTCTCGCATAAAACTGCTGCTTTCTAACAGGTCAAACGAATACTGTAATTAACTGACAACCATGGACTGGAAATCACATCGCTATGCTGATGAGGAAAGGGTTGTTCTGATAAAGTGGGGATTTCTGTAGGATTCATTTCTGGCAAAGGGAATTTTACGTTAACACACTGCGGAAATCATAAATGCACATTTGGTTTCATGAACCTTCAACTAACTGCTGTCCAAATATGAATCAACTTTGCTGTATGTTTGTAACCACACACTAGCATCACTAATGTTTATATTTGGTTGGTTGGTTTTAGCTCCACCCCTTTTAGCCATCAAGTTACTCCTTTCTTTCCAATAAAACATTTTGAACATCTCACTCATCATCTATACCGCTTTCTCCTGTATACAAAGTCGCGGGGGGCCTGGATCCTATCCCAGGAGACTTCGGGCATGAAGCGGGGTTTAAAATGTTGCCCTGACGTGGTGCCAATCCATCACTGGGCAACATTTTGAATAATGAAGGTTAAAAATCTAAGTATGTGTTTGCAATAAAAAATGCTGTTGTGTTACATCTGTTTCCTTTTAACAGGGGATTCTGTATAACTTTTTTCTTTTTTCATTTCTAACCGAAGCAATATCATGTAATGAGTAAATAAATAATTAAATAACTCTGATGTTGAGCAGAATTATAAATACAATGTTGTTTTTTAAAGAATATTTAATTTCTTGCAATTTTGTATGATGAAAATAATTGACTAATAAAATGGATTCATGGACACACTGCTTCAATATCTTGTCTATAAGTTTGTCTTTCATATATTATAAAATATAAACTATAAAAGTATTTAAAATATGTATAAAGTATTGTTTTATATTAAATACTATTATAAGCTATTGTACATTACATGTATACAAATAATTCTTAAATATAATTTCTTATTAGGTATTACAAAATTATTGTATATTATAAAATATGAAGTATTATACAACTATTATATATGTAAAATATAAAGTATTGCATATTTGTTATCTAATTTTATAAACTACTCTAAAATGATTTATTAAAAATATATTATTAAATATATATTATAAAAATACAAATATATATACTATAAATAAATAATATATTTTATAATAAAGTATAAAACTATAAAGTATTATCAAACTGATATAAAATAAATAATAGAATTTATTATATATAATAGATTATTATTTAAAAAATAATTTTCAAATTCAAATTTTATTTGTCACATACACAGTCATACACAGTACGATATGCAGTGAAATGCTTAGGCGACTGCCCGTGACCTTAAAATAAAAGACTATTAAGACTATTTATAGGAAATAAATATAAAAAGAAAATAGAAGTAGATTTAATTAAGAATAAAATATCTGCCTGTACAGTACAAATATACAATAAAGAAAAATATAATATAAAAAAAAAGAAAATAGAAGTGGATTTAACTAAGAATAAAATATCTGTACAGTACAAAATACAATAAGAAAAATATAGGAAAAATATAAGAAAAGAAAACCTGGGTGCACAATATAGAAAAATATATATATATAAGATAAGAAAATATAAGAAAACTATTGTGTACATTATAGAAAAATATAGAATATTGGAATTATTGCTATTAAAAATACAGGATGCACGTGTTAATTTTTTGTCTTGTTTATGATGTAGTAAGTAAAAAAATGGAATAATGTTTTATGTCACGGGGTCTGTTAAAAAACAATATCTAAAATATTAATTTGTTAATTTCTATATTAATTAGTCAAATTATAATAAGCACTACTGTTTTTGTTTGTTTGTTTGTTTTGTCTTGTTTTTGTAAATCCGGTTATTATAGAGGAGTTATTTAAAAGCGCAGGATTCGAATCACTAGTGTCGATTCACTCAAATGAATAATTTTCATCAGCGGCCTGGCTCTACTGCGCATGCGATAACCATCGCTCCTGTGGCACGGCGCTCTCCCGCTTCACGGCGCATGCGCTCAATCCGACATCGCACCGGTGCAATTAGCCGTTAGCAGCAGCGATGCCGACCGTCGGCGTTAAACGGGACCTTCTTTTCAATGCTCTCGGCAGAACATACAGTGAGTCTGTTTAATATTATTAAATATCCCACCAATTGGTTAGTAAAACGCCAATATAACGGTTATTAAATCCATTCAGACGGTACGCTGGGTTGAATGAGAAAGTGCTAGCACGGCTAACTAGCTGTCATTTAAACACATTTGCGTGGTACTTGTGTTGGAGTAAAAGTGACGTGACTTAAAACACAAGGACTTTGTGTAGATTTCTGGCAACTTTGAGGCTGCATTTAGAAAATGAGAATTTTAAAAAGCTTTTTTAGCTGCGTGTTGAGGCGATTGCATCAGATCATCCACGATCTAATAATAAACATATAAACTAATGTCACGTGATGATTTATTAAATATAACCATGTGTGAAAGGAATGTGTACTTTCTATACTTCAGGTTCTTTTGTAAAAATTAAATTTTATCTTAATTTCGGAAATAAGTGTTACCGGTAGCGAGTCTGGATATTGACGTCATCGACGTGCGACAAGTACAGACATGGACTCAGCACATGATTATTACTGATATTAAGATGATAATGTTGCTATTAAAATTATAAATAATATTTATTTATAATATATTTTGCCCTCATTTTTTGTAACTTTTGTTATTATTATTTTTCCTTTTACTCTGAGTAAAAAAAGTTTAATAATTGATTAAGTATAGCCCCTTACTTATAGCATTAGTTTTCTCACTGAAAAAGCAAGCACAGCATTTAAACAATACAAGAAAACTTAAAACACAAGAGTTTTAGCATGTAACTGTAGTATTCCCAGAGCATATCTCTGTCATCTACCATAATTATTATTTCTAAACATACTTCGCAAATAATTCACTCCTACCACGCAGGATGAAAATGTGTCAATAATTCAGAGTGCGCCACCTGTAGGATTATAAAGAAACACATTCTCTGTTAATCTTCGGTTTCCTAATTGAGGTGGTGCACTTTTAAAATCTCTCTCTCTCATCTTTTTCAGCTGATGAAGAATTCGATGAGCTCTGCTTCGAGTTTGGCCTCGAGCTGGATGAGATTGTGAGTAATAATAACTAAACATCATAACTCTTTACAGTAGTGGCATGTCTAGATTTGCATAAATCTATTTACGGGTTGTGTCCTTATCTGACAGTGAGCTCTACGAGAGGAGGAAAAAGGTTATGGTGTTTTCTTAAATTTGCTGTGTGCATATGTGTGCTTTTTCAGACGTCGGAGAAGGACATAATCAGCCGCGAGCAGGGCGATCAGAAAGCGGAGGGAGCCTCGGATGTGGTACTGTATAAGATCGACGTCCCAGCCAACAGATATGACCTGCTGTGTCTGGAGGGACTCGTCAGGGGACTGCAGGTGTTCAAGGAGAAGTACGACAGACACACGCACATTCAGTGACTCACTCCAATACATCCAAGTCCTTTCTATAGTGGAATTCTTACGCATGACTCTGTGTGGTTGTGGCAATGGCAGAAAAGGGTGCCAATAGTTTTACCTTACTGAAAATGGAAAACTAGATGATAATAAAAGATTAAAATTAAATGTAATGTGTATGTAATGTCTGTATAATATGCAGTAATGTCCAGTAATAACCAATGACACCCTATATGTGTGTGTGTAGAATAGAGGCACCGCGTTACGAGCGCGTGAGCCCAGCGAACGGAGAGGCTCAGCGGCTCATCATCACCGAGGAGGTGAGACGACCTCTCTTGTTAAAGCCTAGCACGTAACCGGCATCCCATAATGCACTGCAGTATCTTACGTCCTGATCAATCCAGTAGTCGGTTCTTATGATTATTATTATTTGCTTATTTATCTATTTTAACCGTTGTTGCGTTTCCCCTCTCAGACGGCGGGCGTGAGGCCGCACGCGGTGGCTGCGGTGTTACGGAACATCACATTCACGGCGGAGCGCTACGAGAGCTTCATCGAGCTGCAGGAGAAACTGCACCAGAACGTCTGCAGGTGAGTGGAGGAGAGGGAGACGAGCCGCCTCAGACCGGCAGTCGGTCGGTCGGTCAGTCGGTCGGCGCGTGACTTTACTTTCCGCCGCTGATCACGGTGTGTTGTGGAACTGCAGGAAAAGGACGCTGGTTGCCATAGGAACGCACGACCTGGACACCATCTCGGGACCGTTCACGTACACGGCGAAGGCGCCAGAGGAAATCCGCTTCAGACCACTGAGTCAGAAACAGGAGTACACGGCGACTCAGCTCATGAGCCTCTACAAGGTGAGATCTGATTGGCTCTCGATGATGTCATCTGTGCAAAACCCTGGCTTCTGATTGGCTGTCAGGTGGGATTCCTTTTCATTAATAAAGATGTGTATATGTGTGTGTATTTGTGTAGACGGACAGCCACCTGAGACATTATCTGCACATTGTTGAGGACGAGCCGCTTTACCCCGTCATCTATGACAGCAACGGAGTCGTCCTGTCCATGCCGCCCATCATCAACGGTCAGAATACCTCTGTCTCTCTCTCTCTCTCTCTCTCTCTCTCTCTCTCTGTCTGTTTCACTCTATTTAAGACTTTCTCACTAATTTGTTGTCTCACCTCCTTTCTATCTGTTTCACTTTTGCTGTCTCTCTCTCTCTCTATTCTTTTTCACCTTTCCTTACATGTTGTAAGGTCTGTTCTTTTTTTCTTGTCCACTCTCTCCTTTTCATCTTACTTGCTCTAGAGATTCAAGATTCAAAGGTGCTTTATTGGCATGACCCATATTTACATTTGTATTGACAAAGTACAGAAATAAGTGGCAATAAAATAACAGTAAAAGATGGTAAAAAAAACAAAACAGAATAATATAGAAAGAGTAAAGACAAATAGATGCATATAAAATGAGAGCAGACATTTAATTACTTACTATTATATAATTAAATATACATAATTATTTCTCTCTCTCGCTTCATCATTCTTCCCTCTTAAATCTCCCCCACTCCTCTTTTCATCACTGATCTGTTCCTCTCTCTCTCTCTCTCTCTCTCTCTCTCTCTCTCTCTCTCTAACACACTCATTGTGTATATTAAAGTGTTGTCGTGTGTCTCCTGCAGGTGATCACAGCAAAATTTCTGTTAACACACGGAACGTGTTTATCGAGTGCACGGCCACTGACCTCACCAAGGTAGGAGTGTGTGTTTACTCAACGTGCCTGTTATTCAGCTTAGAACGTCCGCTTTCAATCATCCTTTACCATTCTGATGACTGAATCTAAATCTCTGTGTGTGTGTGTATGTGTGTGTGTGTGTGTGCGCTCGCAGGCGAAGATAGTATTGGACATGATCGTGACCATGTTCAGCGAGTACTGCGACAAGCCGTTCACGTAAGTGGAAACAGTCCCCATGTTTGCACAAGTATTCACCCCCCACCATGTATTGACATAATTCCCCCCAGTCATGATGCAGTCATAAATGTATACACACGTAAGCACCGTGTACTTGAAATTTGTGCTCTCTGTCTCTCTCTTTCTCTCCCAGGGTTGAGGAGGCGGAGGTTGTGTATCCTGATGGCCGGATGTTCTCCTATCCTGTATGTATAACGCTTAATTCTAAATTTTTATGTAAATCTCGCGAGAGATCATTATTATGCTTTTGGCCTTAATATAGTTTGGAGTTTGTTCTCTTGAATTTTTTTTTCTTTTTTGAAGTTAAACACGTATGCCATGACATGATCACATGTTTTCTTTCCTGTAGTTTAATTTATAACAGACTGTTCACTGAGAGCTCTCTTTAAGTTGCGAGTTCTTCTATTGACCTTCGACCTTTTGACCCACAGGAGCTGCCCTACAGGACAGAAATCCTTTCAGCGGACTTCATCAACCACAGAGTCGGCATAAAGTGAGACGTTTTATGCCTTTTTTTTTTTTTTTTTACATTTCTAATGGAGATGAAACGGTCGGTCGGTCAGAATTGTTTGATTGATCAGATATAAATGATTCTGTATCGAGCGCAGAAGTTTCCAAGTGACGCAACAGAAACACATTTTTAATTGAGATTTGAGAGTTTGGAAGTGTTTAAGAAGATAAAACATCTCCGTCCACTGCTCAGTTAAAAGTTAAACTCTTGTATTTGAAGTTAGTTTGTATTGTTTAAATGCTGCGCTTTGGTTTTTAAGTGAGAAAAGCTAATGTTATAAGTAACAGGCTACATTTAATTATAGAGGAATTAATTAAATTAATAATTGACATTAAATTAAAACTTTTTTTTTAAGTTTAAACTTGGTGCAAAAATTCCTAGCCATATGTATTATATTTATATCTATTAATAATGGAAGATAAAATCTACCAAGTTACATATTGTAGTTTATGTAACGCCACACTGACTCCAAAATCATTTCATAGGTTAACATGTTGCAGTTCCTCTATAATCCTGCAGGTGGTGCTCTTCTGTATTTACACATTGCCATCCTGTGAGGCAGGATTAAATTATTTGCCAAATTTGTTCAGGACTGTATGAAAGTGTTTTTAAAATGTGATAAAATCATATCGGAGGTCACCCTGGTGGTGATTCCTATCCCTAATTCTTCTTCCATAAATCACACTCACTTTTGTCCTTTTCATCACTCACAGTGAGACAGCCGAGAGCGTCGCGCACCTCCTGACCCGGATGTGTCTAAAGTCGGAGGTCACGGGAGAGGCCGATCAGATCCGAGTGGAAATCCCGCCCACCCGCTCCGACGTCATCCACGCGTGTGACATCATGGAAGACGCCGCCATGGCGTACGGTTTCAACAACATCACCAGGACAACGCCGCGCACGTACACAGTGGCCAATCAGGTGCGGGAGTTAGGATGGGCCGATCAGACGCGATGTAATGGACGTATTAGAAACTAAATGACGTGTGTGTGTGTGTGTTTTAACAGCTCCCTCTGAACAAGCTGACTGAGCTCTTGAGGTCGGATCTGGCAGCAGCGGGATTCACTGAAGCTCTGACTTTTGCCCTGGTATATATACACACACACACAAACACGCATCACTTTGTGCTCCTTGCAAATTTGTAAATTGTAGAGCGTTCCATTAGAATAATCGACGTGCAGCGACTATGTTGGTAACAAATCCCATTACGTCTATAATTATGATAATAATCGAGGATGAGACGAACCCACTGACATCACTTTTCTCGATCGTAGAACGAGTTCCTGAAATTTCTTCTCATTCCTCCTCCTCTCCGTCTCTCTGTTTCAGTGTTCTCGAGAGGACATCACAGACAAACTGGGAAAGGACATCGCAGAGACGAGAGCCGTACACATCTCCAACCCTAAAACTGCCGAATTCCAGGTCTCCCTCTCTCTCACACGCGCGCACACACGGCTGTTAGTTGCAGAGCTTGTATCAGTAATGTTTGTGCGTCAGTGCAGCTGTTCTCAGTTCCACACGGGCAGTATGAGCACTTCAGTGTGTCAATATTAAATTCACTTCTCAAAACAGTTACCTAACCTTTAATCATGGTTTCAGTCATAGTACTGCATTAAAAATATAATATAGTTGCAAGTGTTATTTACAGCTGTATAGTCATGTGTGTGTGTGTGTGTGTGTGTGTGTGTGTGTGTGTGTGTGTGTGTATAGGTGGCAAGGACTACGCTGCTGCCCGGGCTGTTGAAGACCGTGGCTGCAAACAGGAAGATGGCGCTACCGCTTAAATTGTTCGAGATCTCAGATGTAGTGCTGAAAGACGAAGACAAAGGTGTGCGTGTGTGTGTGTGTGTGTTTTAAAGAATAATTATTTATCATAGGTTTTCTTGATACAGTGGTGTAGAGAGATGAGCTTGTTTTGTGTGTGTGTGTGTGTGTGTCAGATGTTGGAGCACGCAACAACAGGCGTCTGTGTGCGGTTTACTACAACAAGACACCCGGTTTCGAAGTGATCCACGGCCTCCTGGACCGGCTCATGCAGCTGCTGGATGTCAAACCGGGTCGTAACCATGGTTACCACATCCAGGCCTCAGAAGGTGACTTTTTATTTAAAAAAAAAAAAAAGATTTCTAAACTCTGCAAGGTTAAAAATATTTAAGTTTCTGTCTCTCTGTTTTTTTTTCTCACTCAGACTCCACCTTCTTCCCGGGACGCTGCGCCGAAATCTTTTTCGGCGGGAAAAGCATCGGGCGCCTCGGCGTCCTTCACCCTGACGTCATCAGCGCCTTCGACCTCACCATGCCATGCTCCGCCCTCGACGTCGACATCGAACCCTTCCTGTAGCCTCTCTATTTAAACTAAACCACGCCCACACACTCAAATGACTAGCCATGCCTGCGAACATTACACACACACACACTAGCTGTTAACTGATGCATCCTGCAGCTCTGTCCATACAAGGAAGTAGTGGGTGGAGTCATGTCTCTGTGAAGGGTAAAGGGCGTGACACTCTGATTTGTCTTCTTCTGTTACCGGTGCATTGTAATGATTATTAAACAAACGTCTTAGCTGTACTGTACACTCTTATTTTATTGACTTCACACACAAAATAAACACAAAATATCAACAATTTATTACATTTTTCTTTCTTTTTGTCCATCACAGAAAGCGTTTCTTTCTCTTCAACAGCGTCGCATTTGCGGTCAGTTCAAAAGTAAGCACAAGTGATGACAACTGAGTGTGTTGAGTAAGGGGCGGTTGTGTATCTTGCAGTGTGTGTGAGGCTGTAGGGTGCAAAGGTCCGAGTGCGGCGAGATAAGATAAGATCATAAACCAGTAGGTGTGTTTCATTCCACATCAGTCACAAGCATTTAGAAGCAACCTTTGTGTGTGTGTGTGTGTGTGTTTAGATGTTTAACAATCGTTAGCATGTCAGTCAGTGTGCTTGGGTGTGGGTTTTGTAGACCGATGAGTCATCACTTTAAAGCTTAACGGCTATAGAAACACCAAGACAAACGCTACTGGGAGTGTTTAAAGGAAAAAAGAAAAGAAGCAAGATGTCCATGGCTCGTTTATTCATTCCTGTTAGCTTCTTGGCTAACAGAATTGTAAACAGACCGGAAAAGAAATAAATAACA
The DNA here is from genome assembly GCA_003987875.1 of Clarias batrachus. Taxonomy (NCBI): domain Eukaryota; kingdom Metazoa; phylum Chordata; class Actinopteri; order Siluriformes; family Clariidae; genus Clarias; species Clarias batrachus. The sequence continues at coordinate 203,954 of QMIH01000439.1, read as the reverse complement.
TTGTGATTGAGTTAAGCTGAGATGTAATTACACAAACACTCTGGAGCTGTACTCTTTTTTTGTCCCCCACAAACAAGACAAAGTAACGAGTGATGAATGTGGTACGCGCCTTCGCTTCAGCCACTTGCTAGGTTAGAGACACCGCGTGTGTCTGTGAGAGCTGCTAGGATTCAGCGTTCTTGCTGAGATCTTATGGCGCTATGTCGAAATCTACAGCATCGACCAAGAGATGTGTGTATTACCCATAATGCACCATGATAGATCGGTTTTAGTTTAACTTGAGAGGTAGCTAGGGCTGTAACATAGCCAGAGGACACGTCCCTGCGTCCCTCTGTCAGGCTTCAGTGTGTGGGATTGATTTATACACCACCTCGCTTGCTAATGCTAATCAGTGTAATAACCAGCTAGCATGTCTTGTTTCAGCTATATTGTAATGACGTTAGCGTTAGCAAAGCTTGGAGTGAGATTCTGAGAAAATGCCTATCGGTTCTGTGTACACACACACACACACACAATACCCCCATTACAGTGTTAAAGTGAAACAACAGATGCATCTTCCTGTATTTATTCCAGTTGGTACAACTGACGTGTGAAATATTCACCCAAACAAAAACCAAAACATGACATAATGCCCACCTCACACCAGCCAAATCACCTGTAGGGCAGCACGACTCTGGGGCGGATACGTCTCATTGGGCCTTGTCCATTCTTGATCCATCTCTCATATTTCATTCAAGAACTACAAGAGCCCTCCTGTCATTGACTGCCCCCCACCCCCACCACCACCACTATGATGCCCATGAGGGCAATAAAATTATTTACACACAGCACAGAAAATTACAATATTTGCATTGAGTTCAATCATACACAAAACAACATATCACTATTTAGATTCATAAGGACACTTGGGGGATGAGAATGACAGACCTGATTAATAGAGAATACAACAAAACACACGCCACACTATGTGAAGTGCAGCCGTCATTCAGGAGCCGTGTAACAAAGAGAACGAGGGCAGCGAGGAAACCTGAGCCGTGCAGAAACAGATGGAAAAGAGGGAAATAAAGATATAAATCGTGGGATAGAAAAGTCCAAAGTGGATCAGCCTGAGAATGAGAGAGAGAGATTCATTACGGCATGACAAATATGGACATTCTGATTGGCTATATATATATTAATATATATATATATATATATATATATGCACATGTAAAGCTTGTGTGTCTGTACATTGAAGATATTTGCGAAAAAAATTTTGTGGGGACGTAAGATGAGTAATAGAACACATCAAGATGTTTTGTCTGTTTGTTTGTTTGTGCAAGCATCACACAAAAACTACTGAAGGAATTTTAATGGGGTTTCCACAGATGTATTTGGCCGAGCGTGAGGTAACATACAGGCTTTGTTTCATCTCAATCGGCCCACAGGAAGAGAAGTTACGCTACTTTAAAATTGTAATTTATATATTTTTTAAAAATCAATATTGAAAAAATCATTAGTTAATCTCAAAATTGAACAGGATGTACATGACATGACTGCGCTGTACATTTTTTAATGCACGCGTATTGAAGTCTACTTAATAAACACAATCTCACGCATTCATTCCGCGCACTTCACAGTAACACAGGAAAGTTTTAGTTCATTCCAAAATTCAACAGGTGGCGCTGTACATTTTTTAAAACAAGTGAGTGTGCAATTAAATTCCACGCAAACTAAGTCGCGGCAATATCTAGTACTGTATGTACACGCAAGGGCCCAAAAAATGTAAACACACTTGAATAGCAAAACCTTTTTTAAAACTCAAATTGAATTATAGCAGCAACGTGTAGTATCAAGTTTCCTCTAAACATGTCGTTGATATCATGTGACCGCCACATTAAACTGTACAGTCGAAAATAAAGTCATACTAGTGATGAAAACTACTGAAAAAGCAAAGAAAGCAAGATAATAATAATAAGTGGAAAAAGTACATTGATACAAAAGAAGGGAGGGGAAAAGGAAAAGAAATAAAAGACAGAATATAAAGTGTGATTGTGCTTGATGTAGGATTGTGAATCTCTCTGTTCGTGTACGATACATCAGCCTTTGAGTGCTCTTATGAAAATAAGATTAAACTCAATGCAAATACTTTAATGGCACTGTAAATACTCACATGTATTTCCCTCTTAGGATAACATTACATCACTGCGATTTATATGAAGGCGTGAGAAACTGGGTGTGTGATGTGAAACCGTGTGAAAATGAGCGACTGTGCGAGTCACAGCAACCCCAGCAGCATGAAAACCCGACACACCGCCACGCTGTTGACCAACCCGACCGCAGAATACGTGCTAAACTTCAGCGGCACTTCGATTTCTTTCCTCCTCCGAGCTTTAACGTCGTTAACCGCCACACCGTAATGCAAACACAGCAGCCGGAGCGCGATCCACTTCGTCACCTGCCGGGTCAGCACCAGGATCGAAACCCCCACGCAGAACCGCGCAAATCCAAGAGTAAACAGCGTCGTGTTCATAGGAGGCAGGGTCACCGGGAAGGGCCCCGAGGGTTCAAAAGTCACGCCGAGCCTTTGGTTGAGCCAGTAGCCGACGGAACAGCCGGCACTGCTGCCCAAAATGATAGTAGTGTCCCCACGTGTGGCGCTGTAATGGTCCAGCTCGGGGTATTTGTAGCACAGGATGAGGGGCAGAAACAGTGTGATGGCAGGAGACAGCGGACTGTTGAGCTGGTAAAAGTCCAAACTGTCCCAGTGAGGGTAGGACACGGCCAGGATGAGGGCGGATATGAGAGTGCCGCAGATCACATCCTGAGAGGACGGAAAGAGTGATTAAACGATTAAGACATTACTTACAGTTAGAGCAATTCGCTAACTATCCAGATAGTCGATAAGCTTTAGGTTATGTGTATGTATATTTACAGCATTTGGCAGACGCACTTATCCAGAGCAACTTGCATTTCTATCTCATTGTATTTCTGAGCAGATGCAGATTAAGGGCCTCGCTCAAGGGCCCAACAGTATGACAGTAACTTGGTGGTTTGAACCAGGGACCTTCTGAACCACTTAGCCACTTAACAATTGAGCGACCCCTGACCCCCTGACCCACCTGACCTGACAACTGCTGTAAATGATTATGTATAATGATACAGTATAGTGAATCAGTTTACTAACTAACTAGAGACATGATCAGATAGCTCATGACTAGCTGGGTTACGAACATGCTCAGCTTTGAAATAAATGCTCATCAGTTAACATGCCAACTAGCTTGTTTGCTAATGTGAATGGCTTCAGGCTGTAAAGAAACATCACTTGTTTGATCAGTTAGCATGGTAACTAAATGATTTTATCTGTAATGTACAGAGACGTGTTGCGGTGTTGTTACATTTTAAATTTTACCTTGTAAACATTTAAACTTTAAATGTCATATTAGCTTAACTACCTAGAGCTACAAAGATAGGTAGCAAAGTAACGAGATCAGCAGTGCTTTCTGGGTAAGTTGTGTTTCTGACACACAGAAGTAGACAAGTGCACATGAAGAACAGGATGAGAATAGAGGCGGTAGGATAGAGCTGACTAAAATAGTTGACAGACCAGGAGCTTTTTATAGCCTCTCTGTCTCCACACACACACACACACACACGCACACACAGTGTTAGACTCTCACCATGGCTGAGTGCACGCCAGTATAAAGGCGGCTGAGACTCACGAGGGCTGAAAGAACCACGGCTATGACGAGGCCAAGCTCAAACTGAAACTAAACCACATACACACACACACACACAAATGTTAGAATTAACATACAGTCATATGTGTGTCGACATATGTGTTTATATATTTTACAGATTTGTGTGTAAACCTCGACTCTCTCTGTTGCGCTCAGCAACAATGTAAAGGCGATGGCTGTGGCGGCCATGGCATGAGTTGAGGGCATGCCAAACTCAATGCGATGTTCCAGTTTTACCACAGGGGGCGATAAAGGACGAGGGAGCTTCAGCACATCCTTCATCACCTGTCCTATATACATCACCACCTACAGAGAGAGAGAGAATAATAATTTACTGTCCTATATATATATACCTACTACAGGCAGATTGAGAGCAATAATCACTTGTCCTGTTATACATCACCAGCTACAGAAAGAAAGAGAGTAAGAGAACTTAGTAATCACCTGTCCTGTTATACATCACCTCCTACAGAAAGAGAGTAATAATAACCTGTCCTGTTATACATCTTCACATTCAAAGAGCAAGAGAACAATAATCACCTGTCCTGTTATATATCACCAGCTAGACAGAGAGAAAATAATAATCAGTTGTCCTTTTATACATCACCAGCTCCCGAGAGATAAACTACCAATAATGAATGTGTCCTATTATACATTTGCAGCTAGAAAGAGAATTAATCATCTGTCCTGATATGCATCACTGCTAAAAAGGCTGATAACATAATATTACATGTCCTACCATACATCTCCAGCTACAAGGTGAGAAGGAAAACAAAAAAAGAGAGTAATAATCACCTGTCCTATTATACATGACCATCTACAGAAAATGAGTTTATACATCAGATCTAGTAAAAGAGACGGCAATAACCTGTCTAGTTATACATCACCTGCTACAAAGAGAGAAAGAGTATAAATCACCTGTCCTGTTGTACATCACCAGCTACAACGATAGAGCAATTATCACATCACACATATACTGTATAACTCTGCTAAAGATGCTGAGAGAGTAATATCACATGTCTAACTATACATTACCAGCTACAAAGAGAAAAGGAGAGAGTACTGTTATACATCACAGCCTACAGAGAGTGAGAGAGAAATAATCACCTGTCCTTTAATACATTACCAGCTGCCAAGAAATAATTTTTTTGTTCATACAACACCAGCTCTGAAGGGAGAAATAATAATAATCACATGTCCTGTTACTCATCAAAAGCTACAAAAGAGATAGAGAGTAATAATCACCTGTCCTGTTATACATCACCAGCTACAAAGAAAGATCAAATCACCTGTCATAATATACATCACTGCTACAAAGGCTGAGAAAGTAATATCACATGTCCTACCATACATCACCAGCTACAAAGTGAGAAGGAAAACAAAAAATAGAGTAATAATTACCTGTCCTATTATACATGACCATCTACAGAAAATGAGTTTATACACCAGATCTAGTAAAAGAGACGGCAATAACCTGTCCTGTTATACATCACCAGCTACAAAGAAAGATCAAATCACCTGTCATAATATACATCACTGCTACAAACCTTCTATTGGAATACTGTCCTACTATAAATTACCAGCTACAAAGAGAAAAAGAGAGTAATAATCACATGTCCTGTTATACATCAACAGCTCCAAAGAGAGTCAGAATAATAATCACCTATCCTACATGACCTCCTACAGAAAATGAGTTTATACATCAGATCTAGTAAAAGAGACGGCAATAACCTGTCTAGTTATACTGTACATCACCTGCTACAAAGAGAGAAAGAGTATCAATCACCTGTCCTGTTATACATCAAAGAAAGATCAAATCACCTGTCATAATATACATCAATGCTACAGAGACTTCTATAGGACTACTGTCCTACTATAAATTACCAGCTACAAAGAGAAAAAGAGAGTAATAATCACATGTCCTGTTATACATCACCAGCTCCTGTGCTATGTGGTTTGTATATAGTTAAATACTGTAGTATATTTAATAATATTTCCTTGATATCTGGTATATTAAATTCATGTTTGTGTTTCTGTCTCTCACAGCCCACATGTTGACGAGGCGGCGGCACAGAAAGGGATCCAGGTTCCAGTGGATGAGGGGCAGAAAGGTGATGTAGAACACTTCATTTCCCAGAGTGGCAGAAGCCATAAACAGGATGTACAGTGGCCAGTTCTTCACCTCGTACTGAGAACTTAAGTCCTGGTGAGAGAGAGAGAGAGAGAGAGAGAGAGAGAGAGTCAGTAGAGCAGTGTTATTGTATGGACTTGGATTTGTCTCAGACTTATCACCATTTCTATTAATTTGGTCTCATCTAAGAGTCAGACCCGTGTGTGACATACACAGTCAGGTGTGTCTTTATCATGCTAGCGTTTACCTGCGGCTCCATAAAGCCGTGCATTTTGATTAGCAATCCCAAAGCAATGAGGAAAGCCTGTGGCAGGAGTACCTGATCAAATCAGTACCTGAATTTCTGTTTTATATATATATTTGGGGCCCAGGCACTATAGTGTCTTGTTTTCCTAAGGATCATATATTTTTTTCTTCCAATACTTTGGGGCTCTTAACATGCTCAAAAACTTGTGAAAATTGGCAGACAGTTTGGAATCTGCTGCCATTAGGATGTTTGAGAGTCGTGGCATGGGGCCCTCACACAAGGTTTTGCTGCATAGCTCATACACACTTGCACATATGCATGTGAAACCCAGTACACTTTTAGAGCTCATTGAGCTGAACAACTTTCTCAGTACCTTGTCTTGATTTGTCTTGGGCTCAACTCAACAGGAAGTCAGTTATTATATATAGCCACCAAACCAGGCCAATGTAAATCTAAAGACACTGGGGATGCAAAATTGTAGAGGGTTTTTTGACATCTCAAACAGGTCAGCCGTGATAATGCCTTAAACTTACACTGAAAAGTGGTTAATAACTTTCTGTGTGACACTACGTATATTGTGACCTATTGCGAACTGCGACCTATTCTACACAGTGTTAACACATCACAAATGTTAATACTCACAGAAACACACTTATGCATCACACACACACACACACACACACACGTCACAGACGTTCACACTCTCACACTCACACACTCGTTCCTTGCAACTATATTATCAGATAAGATCACACACTTTATCGTAGTGAAATTGTTTTCTTATGCTTCCATTATTTAACTATAGAGTCAATTAATGTTGAGATTGTAATTGATTCCTTTGTTTTAAATGTACATTTGTAAAACATAAATAAACAAATAAACAGATAAAACGCTGCTTTTTGTACAAACATCAGGTGAACATTTTCAAAATTATACAACAATACTGGGGATTTCAATACTATAAAATAACACACATGGAATTAAGCAAATATTTAACAATAACAACAGTCAGTTGTTATTTGAAGACACGGACGTCAGCCTTTCTGGAATAGTTCTTGCAAGAACAGTATTGTCACGTCGTTTGCAAATGAATGAACGAAAGTCTCTCATGAAGACCTTCCCACCTCTACTGCACTCAGAGTCACCGGCCTCAGAAATCACCAATTAACAAACAGCACCTCAGATCAGAGCCGTTATGAAGCTTTAAAGAGTATAAACTATATACACTATATCTATATATGTGAGCTGTATATATGATTTTACTTAAATCACATACTGGATATATAAAACTACTTGTTTAGAAAGATAAGTTAACTTTTACTTTAAACTTAACTTTCAGTTGCCCAGATGTTGAGTGCACACACCTGACCCGACTCGAAAAGCGGGAAAATCCAGTCCTCAGCTATTACCCAACTCTGCTCTCTCTCTCTCTCTCTCTCTCTCTATGAGTGTCCAAAATGTTTTTACTCACATACCTAGTTATTTATTTATTTATCTATTGTCATCTACACTCTATACTCATTTCCATGATTTTCATTTGGCTTGTTAAAAGCTTTATACAAATAAAATAAACTTGAATTGGAATCGAACACTTACGTCGCTCTTGCGTCCGTTCGGCGCGCGCTCGTCGTCCTTACACGGCGGTGACGTGCCGTTCGCGTGGCCGTGGTTTCCCGCGCTGAGCCGCTTCTGAGAGGCGCGTGAGGACGGGAACAGACCGCAGGCGTGCTGGAAACCGGCCACCAGCTCCGAGCTGCTCAGGTACGAGACCACTGACCTCACCATCATCATCGTCATCATCCTCATATACGCCCGGGTCTCCACGCGCGCCGCTGTAACCACCACCACTGTACTGATTGACGCACCTGCGTGCGCGCTCACCGTCGCCACTCCACTGAGGCGCGCTTCCGCGTTCTCATGCGCGCGTACAGGTGTGCTGTAGAGAACATGACAGATTGTGACCTCTTCCATCCATCCATCAATCTATCTGTGGAGCAATAGCTAGAAACGTTTTGTTTTGTTTGTTTGTTTCTTGTTCACTTGCCAAAAAGCAGCTATCTCTTCTAAAGCCTTTTCATTAAAAAAAGTCTTTTTATTTATTTATTTATTTTTATTCCAATTTATTTAATAATTAAAAGAATACAAAAGACTGGAGTGTCTGGTGGAAATAATTCTACACAAAGAACAAAGTAATACAAATAAAGTAATTAAGTACGGTACAGGAATCAATCAATAAATATAAAATGATTGAAAAAAAACTGTAAAAGTCTACTTTTTCATTTCTAACATTTGTTTCTAACTTTCAAATATAATACATATTTTTCCCTGAAAAAAAAGAGAAACAAATAGGGAGGTTTAATAAAAAAAAAAGAATGGGGTATATTTAATAATAATAATAAAAAAGAAAGCGATAAATATAAATAAATAAATCAAGGAAGGAATCAAGAAGATTGTCTATTGTTTGTATTTATAATAGTGTTGTTCACATGTAAGGTCATTGCAGTTTCATGATTGATTTATAAATAATGATGGCATTACTATCCAGCATCATACTATCTCAGACTAAACTATTTATGTCCTTTATTTTAGCCAGTGTTCTCCATTCTCCTGACGCGGTCTGTGTGACGTCACAATTCCCCATTTAGTTTCATATAATATGCCATTATTACTGATGGACCTGTATTTTGTCATCTTCGCCTTATCTAATATCAACCAGCTTGTTTGCTGGAAATAAACGATGCGCGCGTCATCAGCGCGTCATGTGACTTTAATTATGGTGGAAATGGCCTGGTGGTGGCGCGGGTGTGTGTGTGTGAGTGAGTGATGACAATGACGCTGGATTTCCATCTGACACTGGATTCTCATGTTCTTTGGATCGTTTCCACGTTAAATGATCCTGTAGTTACCTTCTCCGGCCAGTAGGTAGCGCCTGGAAGCATTTACTGTTTATAATTTTGGCTTTTGCACTCATAAAGTGCATTGGTGGCTCAGTAGGCAGGTTTCTCATGTACCATGCGGATGGCCTGGGTTCAATTCCTAGCCAATGCCAAACCCCAGCCACGATGCAGTTCCTGGATAAAAAGAACTCAGATGAAAAGGTCAGGTTTTATTAAATCCCCCTATCACTTTTAAGGTGAGAATGTCAGGAAGGGCATCCGGTGTAAAAACCTGTGCCAAGTTGTGTAAGAATCACATGGTCCGCTCCGGCGACACCTTGACTGAAGCAGCCGAAAGAAGTAGTAATATTAGTAGTAGACGCCTTTAGGAATACTATTAGGGGAGAGAGGGGTGAGTTGTAGTAGATATTAAGTTGTAATAGATGTTACTACTAGGTCAGTGTCTGGGGTCGGTTAAAACATTCCCATACATTTTTTTCAGGGGAGATATATTTCATTAAACAGATTATACATACTGGCTGATTACCTGATTAAAGTAAAAGTAATAATAATAAAAAGAAACTTGGCTTAGTGGTTAGCATTGTATCCTTGCACCTCCAGGGTCCAGGTTCGATACCCACCTCTGTGTGCATGGAGTTTGTATGTTCTCCCTGTGCTTGGTGTGTTTCCTCCCAGTAGTCAGGTTTCCTCCCACGTGCAGATTAGGCTAATTGGTGTTTCCAAATTGCCCATTGTGTGTTCGAGAACGTGTGAGAGTGTATATGTGTGTGCGCCCTGCGATAAATTGGCACCCCGTCCAAATTGTACCCGGCCTCATGCCGTAAATGTCCTAGGACATAGGCTCATATCCAACACAGTTTATCATTAATGAGGTGCTTTATTCTTTCTTTCATTCTTTCTTTGTTTTTTATTACACTTTGTACTGTATGTTGAATATGCTGTTACATTGTATTTTGTGTCCTTATAAATATTTTCTTGTTTGTGTTAAATTCTTTAACGGTACAGCACTTCAGGCAGCTTCATGTTTTACATGTGAATTAAAAAACAAGTTGAATGGAATTAAATTACTACCATACAGGCTTTTTAACACTGGATAACCTTATTATAATTCTACAAGTCCATTAGCACTTTCCAGCAAACTAGCTGATAAAGAGAAAAGAGATTAAGAGGAAGCTAATTCTAAAGCTTTTTACTTACATTTCATAATGTTTATTAGTAAAAAAAAATATATGAAGAGATTTACCCCAAAAAGCCTGTGATGGTGTTGTGGTGATGTTTATTAACAACCTAATTATTTTATTGCTTTCGAAAGAAGTCTCTGTCTTGGTTATGCTTGTATTTTTCTCTGGAAAAAAAAACTGTGTTAAAGAGAGAGAGAGAGAGAGAGAGAGAGAGAGAGAAATGGAGAGGCTGATGAGGACAAGTGCTGCTTTATATGGAAGTAATGCACTTTTTGATGTAGCAGCACTTGGGTTGTGTGTCACAAGCCCCCCTCCCCACCCAAGTGTGCATTATTGTTGTAGAACAGCGCGGGTTGTTGTGTGTTATTCATTAGTTATATAGTTGTACAGGATTTGTGACACATGGAGCAGTTTCATTGTTAAACTATGTTTAAATACTTCTGAAAATGTTTTTATAATAATAATAATAAGAAGAAGAAGAATTATTGTTGTTGTAGTTATTGTTGTTTTTATCATAGCAATCAATTTACTTTCGTTAAGTATTTGTCGTATTTATAATATAAACAAATATGTAATATTTCCTTCTGAACATAACTGATTATTATTATTATAGTAATGAATTAACTTTTATTTAGTATTATAACACGATAAAATAATAAATTGTTTATTATTTTTACTCTGACAACACATAAAAAAAACATCTGCATTATTATTTTTATTGTTGTTTAGCGTTTTATTTTCTAATTAACAGCTGCATTATTGTCCGAGATTGATCTTCCTCTGACCAATCAAAATGCAGAATCCATTGTCGTCCGTGAACAGGGCGTGGTTTCAGACATTTATAGACATCATTCTGCACTATAAACAACCTGCCGTGTGGTTTAGCCGACATTATTTACTCCGTATAGAGTTTATTATACCGAAATGAAGTCGGATTAATAAGTGAACATGAAGTAAACAATGCTGAGCGGTGACGCGAGCCACTGACGCGTGCAGGGTTCGGCTCTGATCTCACCGCATCATCATCATCATCATCATCTCTCTCTCTCTCTCTCTCTCTCACTCTGTCTTTTGTCTCGACTCGCAGCATCATCGCAGTGTGATGGCGGAGTGATTTGCGCCCAGCCCGAGAGAGAGAGAGAGAGAGAGAGGAGCCGCTCCTGACGCTGAGATTCACCAGAAAAACACAAGACAAAGGAGCAGCGCGCATCCCATTACATCACTGAGTGAGACCGAGAGCCCGCACCATCCTGACGGTCACTGTTGTTGTTATTATTATTATTATTTAGTTAGTTTGTTTTTTTCTAGATGCCCGGTCAGTGAGCGGAGCGCGTGCAGAGGGAGTGCGCGCGCGGGGCTGATCCGCGTGACGTCTCGGAGACTGGTGGGTGTGATGTGATCAGAGGGAGCGCGAGACCGACGCCGCCGCCATGGCCGCGGATGTTCAGGCGGATGTCGCGGCGGATGTGGCAGCGGACGCGGGAGCCCCCGGCGGCGGCGCGGACCGGTACGAGGAGTACGAGTGCAAGATCTGCTACAACTACTTCGACCTGGACCGGCGCGCGCCCAAGATCCTCGAGTGCCTGCACACGTTCTGCGAGGAGTGCCTGCACGCGCTGCACCTGCGCGAGGAGCGGCCGTGGCGCGTCACGTGCCCCGTGTGCCGCCACCGCACGCCCGTGCCGGACTACCGCATCCGCAACCTGCCGAACAACACCAAGGTCACGGAGGACTTCCCGCTGCGCGTGGACGCGCGCGCCGACCCCGTGCCGCAGGA
>QMIH01000439.1:160524-191917 GCA_003987875.1 Clarias batrachus | reverse complement strand
CGCCTCGCTCTCGCGGCGCACGTGCACGCGCACGCGACGCCGTCCACCACGGCGTCCACGGCCACCATGACGCTCTCGCAGGACTCGGTGGCGTCGCGCCGCGAGACCTGCCACGAGGGCTGCTGCAGGCGGCTCGCGCTCACCGCCGGCTGCGCGTGCGTCGCGTTCTCGTTCGTCGCCATGCTCGCGCTGCTCTTCGCCGGCCTCGTGTTCGTGCACGGCAACTCCGGCGACCGGCCGCCGTCTCCCGCCGGCCCCGTGTGCCTGTCGGTCGCGAGCGTCCTCGCCATGGTGGCCGTGGTGGTCACGTGGCTCCTCTGCTGGCTCAAATACAGACCGGAGCACGAGACGACCGGCCGCGCCTCGGCCACGAGCAACAGCAGCAGCAGGAGAAACGCCTGAGTGTGCGTGCGTGCGCGTGTGTGTGTTAATGTCGCTCACTGTGTATTATTATCCTGTCCTCCCTATGCACTGACAATCTCTTTCTCCTCCTTTCCACACACACACACACAGTGTTTTCCTCCCCAGTAATCTGGGACAGGTTCCCCTTTCACACATCTGGATTAATTAATCTCAAATCAATCTGATCAATTAGACCAACAAGACTAAGAATTCATACAGAAATTAAACACTGATGATCCAAGAAAATTTTTTTTGTCCGAGTTAGCAAGCTGTAGCTTTGTGCTTCCTGTCATTAAACATCCTGCAGTCTCACCTGGGACAGGTTCAAAGCCACACACTGGTTATGTTGTTGGCCTTTCAGCTGCTCTGGACGAGGGGTCGCCTCAGACGACAATCCGATCCGCACACAACATTGGCACACCGGATGCCCTTCCTGACGCAACCCTCCCATTTATTATTTTTTTAAATCCATGCTGCATCCAGTGGCTGGAGTTTAAGCATTGCCTGAAAATTGACCTTCCGCATGGTGGTTAAATTTAACACTATTTTGAAAAGATTTTTACCAAAAAAGAAAAAAAAAAGTAATTTCCAAAACCACTGGTGAAACAGGTAACTGTGCTCATACAGAGGAGTCTGATTCAAATGTGGCAAAGTAGCTTTGTGTAAAACAGTGTTGTTTTAAATATACTTGCACTAAGACTGCGCTAGTATTTAGCTAGCCGAGTGACAGTTTACGACAGCTATGTAGAAGTAAAACTTTTATATTCTTTACATTATTTGCCTTTTTTAAAAAACAAATAAATGAAAAAGGATTATTATCATTATTATTATAATTATTATTAAGGCATGGTTGTGTCTGAAATTGTCCTTTAAAAAAAAAAAAACGATTCTTTTCTTTTCGACTTTTTCGACAGGTCTTGTTTTATTCATTGATGATTGTTTATTAGGCAGTTTAGGATCTGAATCGTTCTTCACCACCTCGACCACTCTAGCACTCATACAAGCTTTCTGTCTCGGCTTTAATATAGAACAATCAGCTTTTTAAATGCCACACAGGGAAAGCGTAGTGTTTTTCCTATTGTTTAACCCTTTAATGTCTACGAGAGTACAGATTTATTTACTCTATTTTATTGTGAGCAATAATAGTTGCTTGTTTATTAGAGCCATAAAGATTTTATGCGATTATTCTTAAACTTTCCACAGATGGATTAGAAATTCTGTCTATTCTACTGACTAGAAAAACAATGCAAAATGTAATGTGACAATCTAAAGCTGAATCTCTGACTTTGACATGGGACTGACCTAATCACCAAAATTAAAATGTTTTTTTTTTTTTTTATTACACATTTTGTTTTTATTTATTAAACATGAACGCTAGCACTATTAGTCTCGTTTTGAGCTCCATGCAATTAAGGCGTACGTATTCATGTTTGTAGGTTCCAATCTTGGAATTTCAACAAACCAGTAAAAAAAAAAACCTACTGTATCAGCCGAGTCAGTGTTCGGTAACGTGATGTCAAATCAACACGGCCGCTCAGCGCATCAACACAGCACTTCTTACTTTTAAACGAATCACACTGTACTGTATATACTCACAATAGTGTTAAATCAGTTATATGGATGTATTCATGTATTAAATCTTTAACGATAATTAGCTGGCTAGACAAATGTCAGGTGTACGCATCTGTGTTTTATTGTTTGGTTTTCAGGATCTGATTTCCCACTTCCCGGTTACGATTCTGACTCTGACCAGGCAGTTACTAAAGAACGAATGTTGTCAAATGCGTCAATGCTGTTATCGCGACATGGTCATGAACGTCGTCTTTGCTTATCAAAACTTTATATCTGACCGTTTCCTGTATCGGTTTAGACCACCTTATATCTGTTCGTATTCATAATTCATACAAGTCGATAGTTATGATTATGGTGATCAAGGGTACGTTCAACTTCAACATCGATGATGCAAGTGTGACGGTTTTGGGGCCAAATTGTTTTCTAATCGTACACTAAACCTGGAAACTAATAATAGCTCTTTCTCTTTCACACACACACGCGCACATGCACCAGAGAATCCATTAAGACTTTATTCTATTTTAATGCACTACAAAGGTTATTAAATAAAACACACTCTGTAGTGCACTATATGTTCCATGTGGGATTCAGCTCTGGTGAACACACTTTCAATAACTGCCTTTCTCCTAAACCATGTACAGTATTTCTCTCTTTCTCTTTCTCCATCCCTTCCTCTCTTACACACACACATCCAGTCTGCCCCAGTATATTCTGCCTTACTGTGTGTTCTGTAGAGATTAGATTTTGTGTGTGTGTATATACGCGTGTGAGAGAGAGAGCGAGAGAGAGAGAGAGTGTAGAGTGCGGATGTGTGTGTCGTCCTCGTGTATGTATCGACATATGAAAATAATTTTCTCTGTTTATATGCCTGAACGTCAAGACAATTAAAATACTATATATACAAACATCTTATTTTTGGGGGTCATTCCTAAATAAATGACGAAGGTGTGAGTATAGGGGTGCCAATACTTTGTGCAGAGGCTTGCAGCGAGTGATCGGACGTGCACAGTGGCATAAAGATTATGACTATTAAGCGTAGGGATGAGAAAGGTGTGCAAGCTGATGACTGTAAATATTGTAAATAGTAACAATAATTAGTGTATTTGCTCTTGCTCGCCCTCTAGTGGAGAGATCAGGTAGTTGAAGAAATGTGCTGCATATTAGAACCTACGGAAAGTTCAGCTCACAACGCACTGGATCAGCTTTCACAAAACTTTTGTTGAATTTTCTTGCATTCATTGATTGTTTGCAGAAATATGACCTCACTTCCTGTTCGGTAAAAATCGGAGAAGCAAAATGAATTCAGGTTATTTTCGCGATGCTGCGATTAAAATGTCAAAATAGCAGAAAAACCAAGCAGCAATAAAGCGTTCTTTGATGTTGTGGAAGTATGTCCAACTTTTACTTAATTCTTTAGCAACTAATTACGGACTAACACCGTCATAAGGAACAATTACTAAATATACTTTGTAGTAGAATATAAGTATTGGCGCCTACCTCACTTGAAGCACAAAAAGTGTCCACACTGTGAGGTAGATGCTTTGTAACTGAATTAACATGAGGTAAAGTTAAAGGAAATTTTTGAAAAATTGCTAATTATTAGGGGCGTTCAGGTGGGACATTTGATTGTGCAGAATAACAAAACACCGTCCTGAGAGTAAAAACTCCTTTAATTCTCTATATAATCCCCTGTTACACTTATCCCAGTGCATTTATTACTAGCACTTCGATACAAATAAAATGTTTTCTCAGTAGGCCAGAGCTATGATCGGAAACGCTGGCCTCTCAGGAACTCCTTTAATGGCCCAAACAAGTGGAAATGGCTTTGCAAATTGTCATGTACGGACGTATGATCTCCTTCACACTGTTTGCACATTTCAAGAGCCTCCTCACAGTCTTCTGTAAATTTAAATTTTTTGGCCATCAATCACCAGAAATGTAATCACAAGTCCCTCTTTGTCTTGAACGGCCCTCTGAGAACATTGAGTGTGTTTTATTCCCCCATTATAAGGAGCTAATTAAATTACATCATACATGCTATTTGATGATTAAACAAGGAAGAAAGACAGAGACAAAAGTCGATCAATAGAAAAATAGTTTACTAAAACAAACAGTGAGACGCTTTTACAATCAGAACTCCAAAAATATACAAATCCTCCAAAAACAGGAACAGAACATTGTGAACGTCTTTTACACTCGGTGTTAAAATCAGCCCAGAATCTGAAACCACACCCTCCTCCTAATGATGCATGATGGGTATTCTGCAGGCATTATGGGATGTCATGATAGCGTGACAACCAGAGAAAAAAAAAGTTTTAGACACGCGGCTGAGTGCGCACACGTTTACCGCTTTCACTGAACGTCAGGTTAAAAACTGATTTTAGAATGAAATGAAAAATTGCACAGCAAGACACCAAAAACCAACAATCAGATCCATCGAACAGTCCTGAACTCAGAATAACACCTTTTATTTGTTTGTTATAATTCTGAAATCAAACTTCTACAAGCGAGAAATTTTGGAGTTTATAAAAAAATTGAGTGACTTCATGAAATTTGTGAACGGTCAGGTTTTCTTTGAAATGTATTTGAAAACGCTTTGATCTTTTGTCAAAAATCTTTTTTTTTTCTGGAAATATTATTAATAATAAAAAGTTTTAGTATAGTATATATTTTTGAAAGGTTTAATAATATTTTGGAAAATTCCCATGTTTTTATTAGTTTAGAAAAAAAATACTTTGACTTTTTTTTTTTTTAAGATTTTGTTATTTTTTGTAAATTTGTTGATTTATAAGATTTATTAATTTTTTTTGTTTTTGATAGTTCCTTTTGTTAAGTTTGGCAAATATATTTTTTGCATGTAGAATTTGTAAAAATAAATGATTTGATGAACAGTTTAGTAATTTAGGTTTATCTTTTTTCATCTTCATTTTGTAACGGTGAGGTTGGAATTTCATTTTCTAGACTTTTTTTTTTAAGTGAGTTTTTGTTCAACTTTGATATTTGAGGATTTTTGCTTGTTTTTTGGAGGATCAGTTTCTGAATTGTCCGTGACCCCAGGGACCTCCTCTGCTCCATCCCCTGGGCCTAAATGGAGGCTCGGGTCCGAACCACTCGGGCGGTCCTCTGGGCGGTCCGTTGTTCCTGAAGGGTCTCCCGTTCCACTGCTCAGCTTCCATGACGCCTGGGTGCGGGAAATCTTCAGCGGGACCCTTCGGACTCGGCAGGGGCAACCTGATCCGGATCATGGGAGCCCTGGGGACGTTAGGAAGCGGGAGACTGGGGGTAGGGTGTGGGATGTTGGGAAACGGAGGTATAAATGAAGCAGCAGGAGGAGGATTTTGAAGTAACGGTCCGGTCTGGATCCGGGGTCTGCTGACGGAGTTGTCTGAAGGCGGCTCCACGCGGTCAGCTGCGTTTAAAACAAAACCAGAAGAAATTGACATTTTTTAAAATGTAAATATCACAGCAGATTTAAACATTTTCATAAATAATGGCACCAAACTGGACCGTTCCTCATTCCTTTGGAATATATACATTCATCATATCATATCATATATCATACTGCATCAATAAAAAGAAATAAATAAAACCTGTCCTGGTGTGTCTTGGTGTGTGTTCTCTTTGGTTCTAATCTCATTTCTCTTGAAAAACAACTTATCAAACTTATTTTCAAATATTTATTTATTTATTTTCTTGGTGAAATTATTGATTTTATATATTTAAAATCTCTGGGAATATTCTTGGAAATGGTAGGAAAAAAAACTGAAACCTATTCTTATAAATCTATTATATCTTATAATCTTATATATCTATTCCTATAATCGCTTTTAGACATTTTCATAGATTTCAAAATATCTTGACAAATCATTAACCAGCCTCACGCTTGAAAATCCAAAAAATAAGGGGTTTTAAACGTGAGAAATGTGTGAATCTTTTTTTGATGTAGTTTTTAAACTTGTAGCCACTTTTTTCTGGGGTCGTCAACAACATTCCTGTGTAATTTGCAGTAAATTCTATAAATTTTTATTTCACTACAGCTGAGTGAGATCTGGAGGAACAGAACCATCACAAGGTCGGCTACCCAATGTCTCGCAATTACTTTGACCTTATTTGCCTGATTCTGATTTTAATTTATATCAATTGTCTATACTTTTCTTATAAGGCACACGCCATTTCCACATGATCGTGAGCGAATAATTGGATACACACATTAATGTGAGACTTTTCGTTCTAACTCGAAGCTCTCGTACCTGGCAGTGGGTTTGTGCGCTCGATGCCAAACTCGGAGCTTACAGCAGGCAGCTGAAACAACAAGGAACACACAGATTGTGCATATGGATAAAACAGTCTCACAGCAGAATCCAGTAGAACACAGGAAATTATAACAGGACAGAGATTCGGTTGAACAGAAGAAAAAGAAAAAAAAAAAAAAGGGAAACATAATGGAGGTTAAGTGTTTGCCACAGACGTCACAGCACGATGCGAATAATTAATAAGCTTTGTGATATCAAGATGTGTGTATTGAACAGGACTGTGTAAGAAATCAGCAGAATCAGAACAAAGCGACATACGGCCAAAGACGAAGCTCAGAAATTCTATAACAAGTGGTAAGAGTTGGAATTTTTATATATCCAGTAAGTCGAGGTGTAAAATTAACTGACATTTACAGACGACTTAAAGCACAGACAGGTGATGAGATCTGTGTCTGTGTGAACTGTACACACACTCATTCACCAACACCTGGGAGTTACTGCCACATCCACCGTACAGTCCCGACCTCGCTACAAGACATTTCCACATGTCTGCTTTATTAAAGGAGTTCCTGGGAGGCCGGCGTTTCGGACATGAATCAGACAGGCAGATTGAAAATGGCTCCTGGTTTTCTGACTGAGGAAACTTTCTACCTTGATGGTGTCCAAGCACTAGTCACACACTGGGATAAGTGCATTAGTGTAGCAGAGGAACATATAGAGACATAAAGGGAGTTTTTACTCTCAGTTTCCTATCCTCAGATATCTGCAGCACAGACGATTTGTTAGTCTGCATTACCGGAAAAATTTTTCAAAACCTTTCATTACTGACATGATGGACCTGCTATTAGAACTCACACCACTGCCACCTCCATGTACACGGGGTTTTATTTGTGCCATATTACCTGGCAAGCATTACAAGCAACTGTCCTCTTTAATTAAAGCAATGTTGTTATATATAATCTCTCTTGACCAGGAGTATATAATGCAAATTAACATCATTTCGATTGTACAGCGCACGAGTTGCTTATGCAACAACCTCCTCAGCAGCAACCTCGTTTCCCCTCTCGTCCGTTCCGACCACTCGGCAGTTTACTGATCACCTCCTGATCATCTCTCATCATCTGCTCCTGGTTCTCATTAGGTCAGGACTTAAGTTAGGAGCTTTTTTCACGCTTGCTCAGGTGCACGGACGTGACTGAAAATAAGAGACAGAAACGTCCTTCAGGAGGCCAGGAGAACATGGACAAAAATGACACCAGGTATGACCAGTTACTGTGTAATTAACTTTATTTTTGCATACAGTCACCAACAAATAAATGTAAATAAATGAAAACGAGAAAAAAAAAAAGACACTTCATTGTACAGCTGCTAAAAACGTTTAATTTATCTTTGTTTTAAGTTCATTGAAATATTTAAAGAAGAAGAAGAAATACCCACACATGACCTTGCAGCGTAAATACTCAAACGTACGATTTAAATTTAGGACCAGGGTCAGGACCAGGGTCATTGGTGATGATCTCTGGGAATCGCGAGAAAGAAAATCTCAAGAAAGCTTCAATAAAAAGTCTTACTGTTTCACCGCGGTCTGTTCAACCATGTGATCCGAACAAAATCCAACATGGCCGACAACGAGCTCATGAGTTGAGCAGATATAAAATACCAGCGGTTGTGTCTGTGTAGTGAAAAGTTTTTTTTTTTCCCCCCACACACAGATCTTGATTCCGTCGTCTAACACAAGACGTCCTCAACCACCGGGCCGTGGGCCGGTACCGAGCCGCACAGAAAGGATTCAAAATATATACTGTACATTTGATTTTATTGACTGTGAGAGTTTTATTTAGAAAAATCAGATCAGATCGTCTCGCATTCTATTCCGTCTGCACTTCGCACCACGTGATTCACACGCTCCAAGCCCGCGCTGTATAATAAATGCAGCCTTAAACATGTGCCTGAAAAAACTTAAACCCTGCTGATCTTATGGATTAAAATGAATTAGGAATATCTATGGTACAAAAAAGGGTTAAAGACCACCCACTGGTCTAACAGAATCAAATGTTGGTATTTAAAGTCGAGCAAAAACTCACAATATCAAAAAAAAAACTTGTGCTACAAACTCCGTAGCAGAATGTCAAGTTTAATTCTTGAATGGTTGTAGCCGCTTTAACCAAATCACGTCTCATGAGACCTTCAGCTCCGACCCCGGCAGTAGTGTGATGTCGGGTTACCACAGGTCAAAAACCTGTGGATTTTATAGAAACACAGCTGTAACGTTTATCTTAAAAATAAAATAAAGTCCAGACGGAAACAGAAGTGCTGATATTAGCGATCCGCTAGGAGGCAGGCGCGTGATCCTACAAGTGCGAGTTCCTACAGGTACTAAGGAGGCATCTTATATTTACATGATCACATGACTATTGCTTTTAATCAACATTCCACCCTGGCTCTCTGTAACCTGAACATGGGCGCGCAGAGGGACAAAAGTGGTGGGAAAAAAAATGAAAGCATCTGTGTCTCTTGTGAGGGACGTAACCTCCAGGAGAATTCCTGAGGTGGTTGAAAACACAATGCGAAGCTAAAAGTGCCGTGGAATTCGACAGAATACGGAACAATTGTCCCTGAATTAAGGACGGTGGAGATAATTTCTAATCAGCCAATCACGGTTTGATCATGTGACCACACCACTAGCACAAGATAGAATATACGAGTTTGGTTGCTAACTTACTGGTGAAACTAAAAAAAAAAAAAAAATTACCGGATTGCCGGATATTGCGTGTATGCTACTTTATAAATTAGCACTCTGTCCACAGGTTAGAATTAGTTTTTCTTTAGAATAATAAATGACACATTTTTTAGTATATTCTAAATAAATAAATAAATAAATAAATAAAACAAAACACAGAACGCCGTTCCTATTCTCACTCCCTCACTTGCATTTCTACTGTAAGTCACAGACACACTGAAAAAAAAAAAAAAAATTCTTGTCTTGGAGGGAAACTTACTGAGTGCTCCTGGAGACGACTCCCATTAGTGTCCAACATCATCGAGTAGAAAACTTTGTCAGCGATTACATGTATTTCCTTGTAGGATGTTGGATATCTAGGAGGACTCGATTACTGGGAACGTTCAATATACACGTGGCTGTGAATGACGGGAACAATAACATCATTCTACGAGAATAACAGCTTATTTGAAGGAGCTCGTTAAAATAAACAAGAGGTGGAACCGGAGTCGGCCCGCGGCACAGACGGTCACGTAGGACACCAAATGCCAGGTGTACTGCTGCACTCATGCTGTTATAGGGATTAAAACAGTTCCGTTCTTTGACTCATCCTAGGAAAGCAAACTTTATTTCTCAGCTCAGCGTTTTGGTTTAGAATCGGTGAAATGTGCATCAGGTTCCAAAATCTGATTGGACTCTGTGGGAACGTCCGTCGCACTGTGACCAGTTCCCTCTGCGCAGTACGAGACTGACTCACCTCGTTGAACTGTGAGTAATGACAATGTTTTTCTTCTTTTTAATTCAGAAAGACACGACTGTAGTTTTATCACAAGCCCTGTTTTTGTGCATCAGAAACGCAGCTCAGCATCATGTGCTTAGAATTAAACTAATCTCACAGGTTTGACTCAACATTGCAGTTAAATTTAGTAGCATTTGAGTTGTCCAGCTGTTTGCCACATGTTCTAATCTTTTCTTTTTTTCTTTTTCATTTTTGTTTTGCAGTGGTAATATTCCTGTTTAAAAAAAATGATGTTCCTAAAATTTAAAAACGCACCATCACATCTTCTTCTAGAGTCATACAAGAGCAAATAGACAGAGGCACAGTGACCATTTTGGTTTTTTATCTTAAAATCATCTTCAGCAAAGATGTACGTGACAAGATTTTTTGCTTTGCTCTTATATGGTTAACAGATCAGTGGAGCGTCTGGGCTTTATTCTTGCTACATAACTACATAACATATTCTTTTGCAAATCTACCTTTTTTAAGGTTATATTAGTATTAATATACTGTATAAATTGCATTAACATCCAGTTCAGTCCAAAATCTAAGTTCCATCACTGACCTAACACTTTTATTTAAGTTAGAATTGTGGTGGGAATCGATTCAATAACTGGTCTCAGGCAGCATCAGACTGAGGAATATCAGGATATCGCTTCCTCTTCTGATATAGATACTGAAACCACGAGTACCATCCGATATCGAGATCAGTCCTATATTAATTTTCTTTTAAATCTACTAATGTTTATTTATTTTGAAATAAGGCACCAAAAAAAAAAAAAAATCCAAACTTTACACTGCAAATATAACCATGTATATATGACAAAAATAATTCCTAAAATTATACAATGAAAAATATTTATGGAAATATTTCTAGCACCAAAATCCATATTTTTTTCATAACTTAACTCCAGGACATTTTTTTAGAACGGTGTTCTATTTGGATTGAGGAACTTCGATAAAAAAAATCAAACAATTTTTTTTTTAAATACATTTTTTGTTTAATTTTTTACGATCATGCGTGTAAATTTTTTAGTATGAATGTTATAAATATCTTAAAATATAAATTTTGTAAAGAGTTAACTTAATTTAACTAATATTCAAATAAAATCTAGAGCTTTTATCTTGCAATTTGAGCAACAAAAAAAAGGGCAAAATTCATATAAATATATAAGGATTGACCTTGATCATGGTTACCGGATCCTGATCTGCTGCTATAGAAAATAATCAACAACTTCCTGACTAATCAGAATCATCATGCATCCACCCACTCTCCCCGTTAAACCAGTAGAGCAAGAAAAGATTCACACCGTGATGTGCTCATAGTCCCACCATGGCAACTGGGAGTAAATTGATTCAAACTGGAAAAAACACCATACACAGTTGAAATTCGAAGTCTACATACATTTAGTCAAATAAATTCTATTCTATAAAAAATATTTCACTTTTTACTATCTTTCAATTCCTGACATTGAATTTGAGTAAACTTTTCCTGTTTCAGGTCAGTTAGGATCACTCGTATATTTTTAAATGGGAAACATCAGAATAATAGAAAAGAAAATCTATTTCAGCTTTTATTTCTTTCATCACATTCCCAGATAGTCAGGAGTTTACATGCATTTAGTTAATATTGGTGATATTGGCTTTAAATTGTTTAACTTGGGTCAAATGAGCTGGTCACCTTCCACAAACATCCCGAATTTTAGCCCATTCCTTCAGACAGAACTGGGGTTATTTACACATTTTTTTTACTGGATTGAGGTCAGGGACGCTCCAACATCTCAACTTTGTTGTCCTTAAGACATTCTGACAACTTAGGAAGTATGTTTGGAGTCATTGTGCATTTGGAAGATCCATTTGTGACGAGCTTTAACCTCGATCCTCAACATATCCACAAGATCTTCCTTCCTCATGATGCCATCTGTTTGGTGAAAGTGCACCAGTCCCTCCTAGAGTAAAGCCCTTGACCACAACCATGATGCTGCCCTCTGTGCTTTAAGGTCAGGATGGCGTTCTTTGGCTTGCAAGTCTCTCCATTTTCCCTCCAGGCATAACGATGGTCTTTATGGCCAGATAATTCACTTTTTGTTTAATCAGACCAGAATACATTTCTCCAAAAAGTAACATCTTCGGCTCCAACTGCAAACTGTAGTCTGGCTTTTTTGTTGGCTTTGGAGCAGCTGTTTCAGGTTCCGTCGATATCGGTCTCGTTTTACTGTAGATCATTTAGCATTTTCCCTGCAGTGTCTTCACAGAGTCTGTTGTTGTTCTGGGATTGATTTTTACTTTTTTGTATTAAAGTATACGTCTCCTTCCTGAGCAGTATGATGGTGACTTGGTGCCATGGTGTTTATACTTGTGTAATAGTGTTTGAACAGAGCAACTTTGTATCTTCAGGAATTTCAAGACTGTTCCCAAGGACACGTGAAGGTCCACAGTTGTTGCTTGTTTTGTTTTCTCTCCCGAGGTCCTGGACGATTTCCTTCGATTGTCCCGTGATGTCAAAGGCCTTAAAATACATCCAAAGGTGAACCTCCAATTGACTCGAATAATGTTGATTAGCCTATCATAAGCTTCTAAAGCCACATCATTTTCTGGAATTTTCCAAGCTGGTTAAAGGCACAGTCAACTGATTGTGTATAAATGTTTGAACCGTTGGAATTGTGATAGAATATCTTTAACTTTTTTCCTTTACTAACACTTACCAAAACTATAATTTAACATGAAGTCTGTGGAGTGGTTAAAAAAAAAAAAAAAAATCAGTTTCAATGACCTCAACCTAAATACTATATGCACACTTACAACTTGCATATATACTAGTTTTACATATTTACAATAAATTACAATTACTAAACAAGCTAAAAACCTTACTAACATCTTAACTGTGTAGTTTAGTTAATATAACACAAAAATGTAAACACCGTTGTAAGTCTGGTAAGCATGTTTGAGCTACGGATAGCTAGCATTCAGGAAACATTATTGTGTAAACAATTGCAAGTGTAGCAAGCTAGGGGACTTTTATTTAGTAAAAGTTTCAGATGGGGCGATCATTTTCATTTAGCATTTTTATACACTGCTTCAAAAACAGATTGGGAGTCCTAATGTACACTCGAGAGCTGAGAGGAGCAAGTAAGAAAGTTTTACCTGTCGATTCCAGCTCGTAGGTTGTGGTGAGAAAAACGGAAAGCGTCAGATCGAGAGTTCAAAATCTTGACGATGCTACAATCATCCGTGTGGCCAGGAGTCCACTCTCTGTTTTCGATTAACTTTCCTCTCTTCACTCGGTACAACACTAACCAATCTCGCTGGGGTCTTTGAGCACACGTATGCGGTAGAGGGCAGACGGCACTTTTGTGTTGTAGCTCACAAGAAGAATTTATTTCTAAACTATGGCTTTTAATACTGGTAGCATTTAAACATGGGTAAAGGTGTGCATGTTATGCTTCAACATCCTTCTTCCTTGTTATGGTAACTATATCTTATTTTAAATGGTGGACATTTTGAGATGGGAGTAATTTAAAACTCGCTTCTCATCGCTGTAATTGTTCTAACATCGACTAAAACCTGCTCCGCATGTGTGCATAACTGTGTGACTGAATTTCATATAACGCTCATTTTAACATTAACATATTTACAGTAATATTTAGACAATTTTATGTTAAATAAAACAAAAACCTTGCTACTTACTAAGATTGCTGTTAAATTAATGAAGACTTTCACTGATTATTAATGAGAACAAATGTTGAAAATTCCTTTGTCATGAGACAACGAATTCTTTTGCTCCGATCCTCATCAGATCCTTCCGCTTTACTGAGTCACCTCAGGAAAAGCACCAAGAATTATTGCAAATTGCTAAAAGCTTACCCAGAATACATTGCTTTTTTCAAAACATGACTAAATATCAAGTTACTCATAAATCAATCTTAATGACAAATCAATCAGTCTCTATACAAAAGTTTAATTTGATTAATGATCAGAAATGATGACTGATCTTAAATTAAGAAACATTCTCAAGTTCATGACTCTAAAGTGTAGTTATAAACTATTTATTAAAGACATGTACGGGGTTTCCACCACACACCAAAAGTTTTGTGGACTTCATTTCATCAAGGGTTTCTATCATACAGTGAGACGGAGGATGTTAAACATACTGCTATAAAATCTCTTTTGATAAGACGCCATGGATCAAGGGGGGGAAAAAAAAGTATATCTCTGGCTTACCACTGCTCCGGTTCCTTCAGGAACTTGGTGAAGAAAATCCTGAGTGTTTCACGTCCACAGCTTTTTGATTAAATGCCTCTGAACCTTCTTATCCCGGATGTCCCATGTGTTTCTTCGAATGCAAACCAGCACCTGGCGCTTTTTATATCCGTATCGATCGCACCCAAGCTCCAGCTCGGTAATAGATATTACAGGTCAACCCTTGATCAAAATTTATGATCCACCTAAAACGTTGTTAGCCTCTTGTGGGGGGGGGGGAACCTGTACCAGATCAGCAATTGTGCAATGAGGTAGTTAATCAAGGCAAAAAAAGTAAAAAGTAAAAAAAAAAAAAAAATCCACCTTAAAACAAACTCTGTAATTTATGATGGATACATGTTGGTCTAGTTTGGTTAACGGGTTCTTTCATGACCCACAATGCCGTTCTACCTGTAAATGGTAAGTGGTGCAGTGGGATTTTGTCCAGCGTAAAATACATCAACTTTCCATCATGCTAGTCGTTATTCAGCCAAGTGAAACTCTGCACCATGGAGTTGCACTGCGTATTCTCATTTGATTAATAAATGTGATATTTCATTTTAGTTATGACTGCAAAGATTTGCTCTTAGATGAGCTTTTTTATTAAGCTTATTTGATGCCGGACATTCGCTGCAAAGAAAAACCAAAAAGTTGTGACGGACTTGCACAACTGAAACTGAAACGAGGTTGAAAAATGTTGTAGAACCAAAAACATTATAACCCCTCTCCACATCTTCACATTGCTGTTGAATTCATTCAACTTACCCAGAAGACCCAGTAGCTACTTATTTTATTGATGTTCCTACTAACAGGGTGGATCTGTGGTTGCGGTGTTGGACTGTGGACCAGGAGGTCCCCGGTTCGAGCCCTGACGCCGCTGGGTCACCGCTGTTAGACCATTGAGCCGAGGTCCTTCACCCCCAAGTGCTCAAATACAATCGACGTTGAGTTGGCAACTCGACCCTGTAAACGACTGGCACAGAAATGGTGGCTGTATATCCGGTGGCTGATGGAACCATCCATCCTTCTGAACAACGATCCCTGCCGAAGTTGTTTACGTGCAAACAAAATTACTCCACCACGTTTTATGTTCAGCCCCTGTACATGACCTGCTAACATGCTAGATTTTTAGCACCATGACTCAGCGGAGCAGGCGAGTCATGGTGCTAAAGCAGTGTTTTTCCTGCTGTGTAGTGTACTTTGGTACAATAGTCACAACTCACAGGTTTGATGTTAGCATGAGACAAAGTGAAAGCTGATAGCGTGTTTTCACAGAAACACATCACTTCTAATAAGTTTGTACTAATAAGAATGTACCTGTATAGGGAAATGGACATTAATCTTGCGAAGTCGTATACTGCAACCCGATTGCTTCCTTTCTTATATTTCCATGTACTAACATTAGCACTAGGACGAGACCAATAGTTCCCCATCGTGAACGGTTGCCTAAAGCAAATATCTTTTATCAGGCATCAGTGATTCAAAAATCCATGGGTTACAGACATCCCTTTGGAAACCTTTTAATGGCCTGTTGTAGAAAATGTTTCGAGTTTTTTACTAGGATGTTTACCGATGACTCTGGGAGGATGCACTTTTATCTCGTTTTCCACATACCAATGAGGCTCCCTCGAGTTGATGAAAACTAGGTATTTGATTTATTATGCATCAGCAAGGGTACATCATTATATTTGTAGCTTTCACACCGTAGCAAACGCCCATTACATTTAATTTCTTTCTTAAAGAGCACGATTTGGTATCTTTTATTTCAGTTTATAATGAAATTTCACTTTGCAGAACATCATCCGCCAAAAAAGTTTGTCCCGGTTACTGCATATGCAACAGCTGATATGAACACCTTTCTTGTGTGAAGCTAAGAAGACGTCACTTTTTTAACAAGAAACCTCCAAACATGATGTCCTCTTTTGTCAGACGTTTGTGATGGAAAACAGTGAAACTACACACAACTGCTGTTACAGAAAATTCTTTTAAAACATGATACAAATATGCAACACTTCTGCAATTAAATTATTTGATGCTAGAAGCTACACTGCTGACTTAAGTCAACCTGACATGTGCTTTTATAAGAAAAGTGCTAAAATATAAATATATGAGACCATAAACCAATATCCGAGTTTCTGTACCTTCAAAAGTAGCAGAACGGACAAGGACGGTAAACTTACCTGTAACTTTTTATAAGGGATATTTCTGGACTTTATTCTGTTTCTTCAACTGGCAATAAATGCATTCAGAACTTAAGCAGGCCGGGAACTGGATACCTCATATCCGTGTGCCGGGTATTAAAGCATTTTACAACCTTCAGGATTATTGACCGAGTGGGGAGATGGCGCACATGCCCCTGTACGTTAAACTCAAAATCCTAACACGTGCTAGCGTATGACTTTTTATAAAACACCTTGGTGATTCAGATTATTTAATTTTACAAATGAATACATAAAACGTCTAATCGTACAAGATCTCAAGTAGAGAATGTCAGGCTCCGCTTCCATAGTGACTTTTAAAGTAACATTAGAGTCAGAACAACAGAAAACATTATGCCAAAACGGTTCAATTTTCAATATGTTCCATTTTTTACAAGTACAAATGAAGTTGAATGATAATGATAGTTAATCATATTTAAACACGTGTGATAAATCTGCTTTCTGGCAATGAAAGAGTCTTAGGCACACATGCAAATAAATGCTGAGCAAAGATGAATAAAGAAATAAATAAACAGTAATGAATGAACCAAAGCCAGTATTTGGTATGACGACAGTAGCAGCAAAGTCTCAAGTATAATTTCTGCAGTTTTATAAAAAAAAAAAAAAATTTGCTACTAAGGACTTGCTTTTTTTGTTTGCATACAAAACCAGACAGCTTCCTTTTTTTTCCCCTAAAAAGTGGTCTAATATAATATGCTTTATTTCCTGTAACTTTGAGATTTTGTGATGGAATACTGACAATTAAAATCGGAAGTGTCTTTGTATTGACTCAATAATAGTAAAATCTATCACAAACCAAAAACATAGGGTGCCTAAGACTTGCACAGCACATGTTTGTATTCAGACTGGCTTTCTGTCAGTCATTTTATAGACACGCCCACAATTCCCCATTCACCTTCTATTTTATGAGGATCGGGTGCATGCTGCAACTTGGCTTTGAAGCAGTTAAATATCTGAGTGTGCTTAAAAGTGATAAACATGGTGGTCCATGCTAAAGGTCAACTCTAGTCTGCATTCTAACTAAACGGTTAAAAATAACTACTTGGCTAATTATTACTCCAATCACTACATAGAATAGTAGCAGATTTTTAAAATTTTATATTAAAAGTTACAATAGTTTGAACTTGAGGATACTTTGTTAACATTAATGCTTATTATATAAAACTAATTAAATGTCTATCCAAAGAAGCATATGTACGAAATGTTAACGTAAAAATCCTATTGTGTACTAAATTATTAATAGGTCTTTATAAAAGGAAAAGTCTGCCAGATGTGGAAAGTCCACTGCTGACTTGGTCATGTTTTTTGAGATCACACACTTTCAGAAAATTCAAATGTTTCCACCCAAATGATTACAAGGTTAAAGACAGAAATTCTGCCTTAGACACATGGTGTTCTAGCAGTTCGGTGTTCTTGATAAACTTGTCCAAGGCCACTTTATTTCAGAAAATGTAACTATTAAATTGGCTGCTCCTTCCCTCTGACTCGTTACAACCACCAGTTTCAACTACACAGAAGTTTTCTTTGATTATTTCAATAAAAAGAAACCCACCTGCTCGAAACTTCCAGCAAATTTCCTTGGAAAATGTTGGTGATCTCTTGTAGTCACCTTTCCTCTCCAAGTGATGAACCGTGTGGCGAGTTTATAGCGTTTATAACGTTAGTTCATTATACAAGGTCAAGAGCTAAATTCATTCCCATTCATTATACTGCTCATAGAGGAGGTTCTTTAGCTCAGAGCAGGAAAACAAAGTTGAAAGTCCAGGAGGCTCAGAACAAGTCCCTTAGCGAGACCCTGAAACTTGAATTAAAGATTTTTTTTTTTTTTGCTTTAAAACCTCTTAAGCTGTTGACTATTTTGCAGTGCAAAATCATGTGAGGCTTTAAAAGCACCAAGCTTGGCTTGGATTCTGCTTTAATAACTCAACTTTGGGACTATTTTCGTCTTTTACAGTTTTATGCTCGGATTAGATTCTAATCAAAATGCTTACCGTCAAAATAAGTAAATAAAACTTTCCAACATTTACTCCGTTTAAGGTCACACAATTTTGATGTCCGTCAATGTTCCTCTTGGAGCGGAGTCGAGATGCTGTTTGCATGAGAACCACGGCTCAGATACTTCCTCCGAGATGTGCTACAGGATATGGAAGCGTTGGCGAGCCATATAATCCAGTTTGGCACGTCACAAAAAGCTTTGGCTGGTCAGAAGAGACCCAGATTTTACTTGCTCAACAGCCGGAGAACATCCTACAGTGAAACATGGTGATGGTAGACCCTTGGGTTGCTTCTCTTTCTTTCGCCTTTTTTTGTTTTTTACCTGGCTTTTGGTTGATGTCCTCCTTAAGTCAGAGTTGACCACATTCGTGCCTCATTCTATAACTGTCTTAATAATGAATTTCCCCCAATTAAAAAAAACAAAAAAACAAAATGTGGGGATATTTTTATAACCAAACACTGACAGCTTTTTGACTTTATGATGCGTTTTGTTTTTAGGAATGTTCTCCAACATACAGGACGAGGCATATTTATCCTGAGATCGTACAATACGACTTTGCACACAGGCTGACAATTCAACTAGTTACATGATTCCTATTCATGTACGTTCAGGACATATGATCTAAAAGAAGTCCACTTCACCTCCATTTTAAACTCTGGAAAGACTTAAGAGGAAGTGCATAGTTACGCAAGTCTCACTCTATATACACACAGATTCACGAGTTCATCATCTTCCCTAATTTATATAATATTTGGCCCTATCTACAGGATAAGTCAGCTTTTCAAAAAAACAAACAAAAAAGTCCAGATAAAATAAAAAACATAAAAATATCCACACTTCCCCCGAAAGCGTCATAACATCTGCTGAGGATAACATCTGATCACCGGGTTCCATTTCCATTGATAAACCTGTCCAGTGTGTTGATGAATTGCGCTACTCACTAAACGTGACAAGTGTGTGTGTGTGTGTGTGTAATAAATGATCAACTTTTATTATTATCCCCATAGCAAGGAGAAATAAGAGAATGAAACCATTGAGGGGAAAAAAAAACAGTCATGATGCTAACCTTTTTTTTATTATTCTTCTTAATATTATTTGACGCCTTGATGGCAGCCATGCATTGAACAGGAAGTGCAAAAGCAAATTGTGTACTGCGTAAAGTCATACTGTTAAAAATGTACAAGATCTGAGGCACGTGACACATAGACAGACACTTTACCTCCAGAAGAAAAGAGAGCAGGAAAGGTTTGATCAGAAACTCCATTAAGACCTTTTTTACCTGTGATGGGACTGAAGCTCCGCCCTCCAGTTCTTTTCCAGCTTCCTCTCCGCCGCCTCCGACGGGTTTAACGAGCTCCGCAAGCATTGAGGTCCACTCTACGTTAGTGATCAACAACTCCAGTAAATAAAACGCCAAAAAGAAATATGATGCATTAAAAAAAAAAAATTATACTTCCGTACTAATTGGATCCTGAAGGCACACAATGAGGGGAGTGTGTGTGTATACACAGTACCAGTCAAAAGTTGAGACACACTTCCATATTCAGTGATTTTTCTTTCTTTAATTTTTTTTAATTAATTTTTTTTTTGTATACTGCAAGTCACCGACTTACAAACGAGTTCCGTTCTGGAAGCATGTTTGTAAGTCGGATTCGTTCGTAAGTCGGATTCGTTCACAAGACCGAAAAATTTTTGTATTGACAAAACTGTACAATGTAAAGCATAAAAAAAAACCTAGCATAAAGGAGGTTAGATGTTTGGGTTCTGCATTATACTCTTGCGAAGACTGCACCTACAAATAGCTAAGGGAATCCTGGTGACACAGCGGGGTCAGGTGACCTTGTTTAAAGGCAGCACCAGGGGAGGACAATACATAGTGTTTACTGCGCACTTAAATGGACGCCATTGTGTCTCAGAGCCGTTTTCCACCATTTTGGACTGTGAACTCTGTCTCGCTTGAACTTAATGAAGCCTTTACCACGGGCTCTAATCCACGGTTTCTAAGGCTGGACATTCTAATAAACTTATCCTCTGCAGCAGGGGTAGCTCTTGGTCTTCCTATCCTGGGACGGTCCTCTCAAGGACCCGTCTCATCACAGTGTTTGGCTACAGACCATTTATTAAAATAATGACAATGTTTATTCTCTTTATTTAACCGTTTTTGCCATAACATGGATTTATACAGTAGTTGTAGTCGCACTAATGGGGCTATTGACTCTGCACTCATTCGTCCTCTGATGGTCTGAAGGACTTTAAGAAGGCAAGAAATGGTAAACCTGGGAACTGAAAACTATTCTAGATGACTACCTCATGAATCTGATGAAAAAATGCCATGAGTGTGCCAAGGGTTCACCCAAAGCTAAATGTAGCTAATTTGAATTTAAAAAAAAGATTTTGGGTTGTTGAGCACTTTTGACTGGTAGTAAATATGCAGATAATGTGTGTGTATTCAGGAATTATAAATTATAAATTTCATAAATACATGTTTGTTTTTTGTACGTTTTTAAATATCCTTTGAGGGACTAAATAAATAAATAAATAAATAAATAAATAATCAGCAAACTT
This sequence comes from Clarias batrachus, assembly GCA_003987875.1. NCBI lineage: Eukaryota > Metazoa > Chordata > Actinopteri > Siluriformes > Clariidae > Clarias > Clarias batrachus. Next base: position 171,174 of record QMIH01000439.1, on the reverse strand, counting down.
CCACTTAATGTGATAATTTATGCCGTTAAACCTGACTGAATAATAAAAGATACATTTAATAGCTACATTTAGGTTTAAATTCACATTTTAAGTTTCAATTTAACTTTTGATCATACAGTGCAGCCCTACTGTACTGTATGTTACAGAAGTTCATTAATTATATACTATTATGTATTAATTATATACCTACAGAGTGCACGTAACGCACAGAGTGCACTAACTTAGTACACAGGGTTGTAGGAGCAATTTTCTACAGTTAACTACATTCTATATCTACATTAACTTCATCGTGACCAGCCCTACTGCCTGCTGTCTTACATCTAGTAGACACATGTAAGACACGTTTGTGTGTGTGTGTGTGTGTGTGTGTGTGTGTGTGTGCGCGCACGTGCTACACCTGGTTTGAGTGTTTCCTGGTCGAGCACCGCTCCCTCCCGTAAAGTCACCAACTCCGCCTCCTTCAGCTTCTCCCAGGGGATGTAGGTCACACCCAGCTCCATGTTCCAGTACTTCTTAAAGCGGCCTCCGATACCCTTGTTCATCGCCCAAGCGATCTGATCACAAACACACACACGTCATACAGGTGTAGACCAACCTAAAACTACATGACATACAACATGTAATGTTTAATTAGATTAAACTAAAGATAGGAGGAAGAAAAATGCAACATTTTTTGTGTGATAATTCATGTATCGCCACGCTGACGCATGTTTGCTTTCTAAGTGGTGAAAATCACAAAAATGTCAAACTAACAATTTGCTCATTATTATTATTATTACTTGGTCACAGGAATAACTAAAAATGACAGTAAGAAATATACAGTGGAACCTTGGATTACGAGCATAATTCGTTCCAGAAGTGGGCTCGTATTCCAAAACACTCTTAAACCAAATCATCATTTCCCATAAGAAATAATGAAAACTCAAATTATTCATTCCACAGCCCCCAAAAATAAATACAAAAATTAATCTGCACTTTACCTTTAAAAAAAGTACAAATAAATCCCGACAGATAAGTGTTTCCGTTGGTGCGCGCAGGCGCCGTGTGTGTGGGGGGAATTAGCCCCTTCCCTCGCCTCGTTTTTACACAGTAACACTCCTCCTCCCTCTCCCCACCTCGCTTTTTAAGATTCACATCAAACACACACACACACAACGGAAACACCGTTTTAACAAGAAAAAAAGAAATCTTTCTGAGACTGACATGAGCGTATATTAACAGACTCACTTTTTAAGTTTCACAACAAGCGCATAAACACAGCGGAAACACCGTTTTGACGTAAAAAAAAGCGAGACTGGCATGAGCGCATACTAAAGGAATCACTTAAGTTTCACAACAAACGGACACACACAAAGACGGAAACACCGTTTTAACAGGAAAAAAAATAAATCTCTCTGACCTGGCGTGAGCGCATACTAAGGGAATCACTGCTGTAAAGTAAAAAAATAAATAAAAAAATGAAAATGAACCGGGACCTTACCTTTGAAAAGAATCGCGACAGAGCAGAGTTTGTGTGTTTATGAAGCCGAGAGGGGTGAAAAGGCGAGATAGCGTCTGTGCGTGTGTGTGTCAGTGTCAAATTGCGCGCGCACGCAGTTTCTGTGTTTGCGAAGCCGTGGGGGGAGGGAGGGAGGGGGGAGGTGAGAGAGTGACGCTCGGTGTCAAAATAAGAGTCGCATGTGTGAAGCATGATACTCAGCGCTCGTAAATAATACTTGCTCGGTTTCCGAATAAAAAAATTATAAAAAAATCTTTGCTCGGTTTGCGGAACACTCGTAAACCACGTTACTCGCAATCCGAGGTTCCACTGTATTATATTATTAATCTGTGATATTTCTTTGCCTATGCAACTCATTAAATAATAATAATTGGTTTGGATAGTTGGTTAAAATGAAATAAAATTCAGTTCATCATATTGCCTAGGTTGTGCTGGAAAAAAAAGAAAAAAAAAAAAAAAAAAGATATACCTGAGCCCTATACAGTTCATAAAACGTGCTTATTCTCTAAAGTCCTACATAATGCCGGCCTGTTCTGAGAGCTACCAGTTCAGACCTGTGGGGAAAACTCAACTGTGGTATTGAACTATGACTTGTTCAATGAATATCAGATAAACAAAAACACTAATTAAGTGGCGGACACGAATGAATGGCGATAGATTGAGGAATGATTAGCTCATGGCCATAAAAAGACAAAGATACACCGATTAAGAAATCACGGTTTTGTCTGAAACGTTCAACTGAAACCTGAATACAAAGAAGTTGGAGACATCAGCATGGCGTTTTGTGTAGTGCATGTACAAGGCTGTATGTGATGGGTACAAAGAAAAAAGGGAAAAAAAAAAACCCTGACCCAAATATGATTACTTTTTTTTTAACTAGTCAGGCACCTTGAAGGATTTGTGGTTGATTTTGACGTTTTCTCGGCTGAGTTTGTTCAGAGCGGTGTAGGCGTCCTGTCTGTGTACCATAACGATGTAAGCACAGCCTCTGGGAGGGATCATCTGAAATGTTCATATTAAAAAAGAAGAAAAAAAATTGAAAAAAAAAAAAAAAAAAATCATTACACACATTAAGGATGAGAATCTTTCTGAATGAGAAAATAAAAAAACTTTTCTGTTTGCAGAGTGAAGAACCAAAGACGTATTTTTAAACCTACAGTAACCCTCGATCACCGACTTCATTTCCAGGACTGAGCTTTAAATTAAAACTTTGCTCAGATGTTCTATAGCGTCTCAAAAGTCTCTACAGACAGACAGGAGGTGAAGATGAAACGTAATAAAGACGGCGCTCACGTTGATGGACTCGACCTGCCCGAACTCCTGCATCAGACTGCTGACGTCCTGCTGCTGCGTCTTCTTATCCAGCTGCCCGAGCCACAGGGTTGTACTGCACACTACACACACACATTCACTATACTTACTCCCTACACATCACACACAGACCGTGCTGTATATTATATACAAATACGGATTCCTTCACATTTGGGAATTATTTGAATAATATGAATAAAAATCTCTCGCGCTGACCGCTGAGCATCTCTCTCTTTATGGGTGGGAGTCCTTTATGTCTCCTCTCCACGTCTCTCCTGTCCTCTGCGCGTGATCTCGGTGAACTCCTCCGGCGCTCGCGGGAACGCGACCGGCGAAACCGCGAATGACGCGAGTGAGAGCGGGAACGAGACGACGAACGTCTCCTGGGTGACCTGCAGAGGTTAAACCATTATGTGCATTATGGAAAATATTATTATTATTATTAAAAAAATGGTTATTCGTACACAAACACACTTGGTCTAAGAGCATCAGACTAGAACTTACCTGGACCGGGACCTCCTGCTATACCTTCTGTCTCTGTCGTCTCTCCGTGAGTGACCCGATTCAACCTGGAAATGTGAAAGGAAAAATAATAAATCAAATAATAAAAATCAAAACACACACACCAGATTCTCTTTTATGTATCAGGCAGTACACGCCAAGCATATAAAAACATACTGTTTAACAATTATGCGAAAGCAATCCATAAATACATCCACAGTTTAATACACAATACTGTACAAAACCCGTGAGCTTTTATTTTTTAATTTTTTTAGTACAAACATTTAGAAATTTAGATTTTATGGTTAGAACAAAAAACACTTCTGATTTTGGGGGGGAAAAATATCTGTAGGTCAGAAAAAAAAGCAGAATACCAGTAGTCTCTGACTTACAAACGCGTTCTGTTCCAGGAGCACGTCTGTAAGTCGGATTTGTTCTCAAGTCTGACAAAGTGAGTCTTGCACACCTTTGACTCAATATACAAAATGTACCAATCCACTTGGCTAAATCTGTGTCTCCTTTCCACCACACTGCCATCATGTGGCCAAAAACCAGCTGTTTTCCACTGTATTGTACTGTAAACTCTGTCTTGTTGAGGATTTATTTCCGAAATTAGATTTTCCTAGGATTCGTGTCTCAAACACACAATATACCGGACTTTAGACATTTTATACATTCACTTACACACTGAAAATATTTGATATAATTGTAAATATTGGTATCTGGTGCACTGCAGTCTATTTTTTTTTTATTGTACAATACACGTAAGCTACTTCTACGGTTTCTTCACAACTTGAATGTTCGCAAGTCGGGGACCGCATTTATTTATTACGTAAAAGGATACGTTTCAGACCAAAAAAGCTTAAACTTAAGCAAAAGAAAGCTTCTGGGTTTTGTTACATGCAAAGAAAAGGGAAAAAAAGGGGGGGGGGGTCAGTCCTGAGAAGGCCTGTATCTGGTTGTGCAGGATGTTCATTAAAAATAAACATCTGATTTCCTTATTAAAACTACACAAACTGTACATGAGACTATATTTTCACCAAAGACTCGTTGAACCAATAACTGACCTTCTTTCTTTAATTACTGCTTCTTTTTTTTCTTTTTTACACATAGAAACCTTTTCTCTTTTGAAGACATCCTCGTTCTACAGAAGCTATTTGTGTGCGTGTGCTTTAAACATTTGCACATTTTTACTGTATAAAAGCTTTTTTTTCTTTTTTTAATGCAGCAATGAGAGTTTACAGCAGATGAGGAAAAACCACGTAAAGAGACGTACCGTGTTTGGTTCTGTGAGGGTCCGGGCGTCATCTGGGTGAGGTTTGGGCGCGGTCTGTTCGGTCTGAGTGTTAGGAAGCGGCTGTATTCACACAAATAAAAATCAAGAAAAAGGTCAGACACAGACATCAATTAAACAATCAAAACAACAGCTGCACATGTGTGTTAATATCGAAGCGTGGTGACGCATAAAATCAGGCGAGTTAAAGATCAAGAGCAGATGCGGTTTCCCGAAACTCAATCCATATATAATAAAACTGTAAAGTGAGCGTGTGTGCATTGAAGATATTTGTGAAAATATTATCTGATGAGTAATGGAACACATCAAGATGGTTGGGGGAATTTTTGTCTGTTCTTTTTTTGTCTGTTCATGTCTGGTCGAGCTTGAGGTGACGGTGTTTCATCTCAATCTGCACTCAGGAAGAGATGATATGTTCATTTGAAATTTAAAACACAAAAGACCCCAAAAAATCTACTTAATTAGCGAAATCTTGCGTCTTCACAGCAACACGTCAAAACTGTAGTTCATTCCACAATCCAACAGATGCCGGTGTACATTTAAAAAAATTTTTTTACTTGATTATACATTTAAATTCCAGTTTCTAGTTTTATTTATATAGCGCTTTTAACAAATGGTTTTGTCGCAAAGCAGCTTTGCAGAATCAAAAAAAAAAGCATGAAAAATATATACAATGATGAGATTGGTCAAACTCGCCGAGATGGCAACAGGAAGAAACGTTGAGTGTAAGCAGACTCAGAGAGCCCATCTCCGCTCCTACTGTGTGTTACGAGGCTTGAAGTTGAACATTACAGTTGATGTCCAAGTTAATATGGAGTCCAGTTTCATTGTTGGAAATTCAGGCACAATTTTTGTAGGAACTTTAGCAGTGTATTTAAGCGCGCTAAAACTGTATACACTTATGGGAATTCATGTCTGCTCACCAGGAATGTAAAAAAAAAAAAAAGAAAACTACAAAAAAAAAAAATCATTTAATCTTCCTCTTGTGTCCAGGTCAAATCTGACCGATTTACAAGTTTCCTTTCTAAAAAAATTTTTAAAAAAAATAAACAAAAATAAATTTTATCCAGTTCAAGAACTTAAATAAATTTTAAATATTTTTTATTAAAAAAAAAAAAAGTACATTTCATGGAACTTAACTTAAATATGTTCATCCAGTGTATGGGTCAAACATTATATTAGTACTATAGTATACAAGCTTAATATACAAATTTCTTTCTGGTGTACATGTGGAATTTTCTTTTCAAAAAATAAAATCATAGCGGTCAGTTTTGACCGGGAACATCCAAGTTGTTATTTTGCGCCAGAGTTAAAAAAAACAAACAAACAAAAAAACAAATAATATACATATATATCAACTTCAAATTAACTTTTAAAAATGACTTGGGTAAACATTTCAGTGAAGTACTCTGTGATAAATATTACAACAGGTTTCATATTAATATTTATTATAGTCAAAATAATATCTATACAATGTAAATAACTGCATCAGAACATATGGAGCAAATTAATGTTCAATGTGTTTAAATGTTCACAAGAACTGAAGTTGATAAAAAGATCTAATACAACCTCCTCAGGTGATGTGTGTATTATTGTGGATTTATAATGAAATAAAATGATCCAGGTGAACATGTGACCTGAGAACAGTGTGTGAAGTGTGAGTAAAAAAAACATCAAATTTACACAACAGGAGGATTAATCACAATATGTTCTCTCTATACGCCATGCAGGCGGCTTTATGCTGCAAATAAACCTGTCATGATCAGAACTGTAAAAAACTGTACTGTAATTTGTCAGCCTAGAGAAATGGGAGGGGAAAAAAACAACAACAACAAAAAAAAAACTTGTGCCGTCAGGAAGGCTGCGCGTCAGCCGATGAGAATTAATAACATGGTGTATAAATAGCTGTAGCTCATTTCTCGTCGTATAAAATTCACACAGCATGAGCGCAGTGAAATGATGTTTTGCATGTCCTAGTTAGGAACCCAGAGGTAGCAGTTTCGCACCCCAGTGCAATTATTGTAAACACAAAAAGTAGAAGCAGTGATACTCTTGCAAAGCGGTTTGCGATCGGAAACTGATCCACTGATTCAATTCATTTATTCGATCAATAAAAGAGATTAAATAGATTTTACCATTTCAATTTAATTTAATACGAGCAACAATGTTAAAATACATTTTTTTTAGGATAAAGTACCTGGTTGGAATGTTGGCAGAGACCCTGAAGAGCCTGCTGGAGATCTGGAAGTCTTCTGCACAAGATAAATAAAAACATTTGAAAGAAAAAAAAACATTGTGTGTGTTAATACTGTAGATGAGTCAGAATGAAGCTTCCTCTCACTGGTTTTGGCTCAAACACAGCGTGTGTCTGATGGATGTGCTCATGCTACGTGACGCGAGGAGGAGTCGCGTAAAAATAATATATATAAAATAATAAAAAATAATAAACGTGATACATAATTTAAAAAAATTACAAAATACAGCTAAGCTTCCATTCAAGCTCCAAAAACTTTACAGTTTGGATCTGTCCTTATTAATGAAGTCTAAAGTAAGTTTTGTTTTTGTTCTGACATCTAAGTCAACAGACAACGAAGTAGACTGCTGTGGTGACGGGAAGGGGCGGAGCTAAAAACAGGCTCATTATAAATCAAACATATTTGATCAGGGGTATGACAGGGGACCGGGTTACTGTTACCGGCTGAATGCTGATTAACACGTGACTTCAGGGCGTGTACAGTAGTTATATTAGCTTAAACACTCAAGCCACTGCAATTTATTTACTTTTTATCCATTTACAGTTACATTTATTGTTGTTAAAGATCAACCAAGTTTTTAGTCTCTCTTTAGTCCTTTACCTCTGTTTCTCTTTGTCAAATTAATTAATTAATGGATAAAAGCATGAAGCCCACAATGTTGGAGAATAACTTACGATTAGTCTTATTTCCTCACACTCAACCCTTAGCTTCCATCTCACACACGACACAGATCGTCCCCGACTTACTATGTAGAGTTTCACTGTAAACCGTGTTCGTCACTTGTACAGTTTTTATATATTGTTTTTTATCGATTTGTTCCTGTAATTGTAATTGTGTTGATATAGTTCCCTCCTTTTTCAATCAAAGAATTTTGAAAGGGAGCGGAAACAAAATAAAAACGTTCCCCTTTGATCACGCCAATCCTGTATTCCCTCCACTGGCTTCCGGTACAGTTCCAGATTCAGTTTAAAATTTTGATGTTTGTTTTTAAAGCGATTTTAATGGTCTGTCACCTTCCTACTTGAGTGAGACAGTAAGCTTTTATCAACAAAGTAGAGCTTTACATTCTGTTGACCAAAACCTGCCAGTGGTCCCTCGGTCAAGGTGCTACACAGTGGGGTGCTCACGAGTTACGCAGCATTACAGACCTCCCTCTGTTTAAAGCGAAACTAAAAACTGTGTTTTATAATTTTGATTTATTTATTTATCATCATTATTTAATTTAGCATTTCTTTATAATTATGCATTTTATTTTTGTATTTTTTTTTCTATTTCATTGCCACTTTGTCATTTTTAGTACTGTGAAGCACTTTGGTTCAACTTAGGTTGCTGTACGGTGCTATATAAATAAATGTTGATTGATTTGTTGATTGATTTGACTGACACCGGAGACTCCAAAATCAATAAACAGAACCTTCACCTCATCACCCGTTGAGAAATGCTAATGTAGCAGAACTAGCGCTCTGATGGTTTAAAAGTAAACGTTGCTTGTGAAACTGCTGCTAGAGTTGCCGACCCATCAGATAAGAGAATTTTTGAAAAAAAAAAAATATTCATAATATATACATATCATTAATATGCGTACTTACATGGAGAAAGCGGGAGACGTTTGCGCCGGCTGTGGCGCCTCGACATACGGTTCCTCGTCATAGTCGAATCGGTCCTGCAGCACCTGAGCAAACATGCTATTTACTTAAATACGCTACGATACCGAAAAAACACATACATACAGATGGAAACATGTAAAATAGATAACTGTGTGTGTGTTACCTTGGAGATTGCATTATTCTGTTGAACTGGGGCGGTGTTAGCCATGTTAGCCTGTGTGGCGCCCCCTTGCTGTAGAGTCTGCAGGATCTTCTGGAGCTGAAGAGTAAAACACACATGACTACTAGAATACTACATCTTGAATGGAACTGATTCTGTGCTGACTGTCACTTCAGAGTGGAGCAACAGTGGTTCATTTTTAATTACACTGTTACGTCAGTATGAAAAGACGCTTGTGTTAGTTCAAGCCTCAGATTAGCCGTTTTCCTCCAAATGAACCAGACTCACAGCCCACGTGTTACACATGCGCGCAACGGTCTCAGAACACAGTGAGTGGCATTTATTAGTCTCGACACGCACACTCCACTAAAATGCGGTCGCGACAGCTCGACATAAAAATAAACAATAAATTTTAAAAGAGAGAGAGAGACTCGAGACTTTGGAGGCGGGGACAGTAACCGATGTCTCTGCAGCTTCGTTCGGTCATTTTACACACAAACACACACACACGTACGCACACACACTGTCTCAACCACAAACAGACATTGACACCGAGACAGCAAGAGACTGAGCGGTAAGTGAAGCTGTTTAGTTTCAGGTCAGACGACACCAGTGTTTATAGCTCTAAAAAAAAAAAAAAAAAAAATTTCGAAACTTTTTTTGTGGTACTGAATTTTAATTGACGTTGAAGGAAAAGTTAGCTCGTAGTGTTTAAATGCTGCTTGTAAAAAAAAAAAAGTTAAAAAAAGTTAAAAAAAAAAAAAAGTTACGGGCTACATTTAATCACTCGTGTTTAGTTCAGTTAAATAAAATTTTGAGTTACGACTCAAGATTACAGGATTTAAAACTAACAAAACCACATCCCAAAAAAAAAATGCAATATTGAATCAGGGATATTTATAAATAAAATCATGATGCTTACAGAATCTCGATACAATCGACCACTGATATTGGCTGGTTACGTTCGTAGAGTACACACATGAATTTGTAGAAAAATAATAAATTCTGGATGTGCTTTATAATAAATAATAATAATAAAAGACTATAAATGCCTATTTTTATAGTTTAACACTCCCTAAGCTCCCAAAACACTTTAATTTAACTTCAAACTCAGTTTACAAGCTGAACCCAGTACTGCACTGCTGCGTCTCCCGCAGTGTTAGAATGTAAAGCACTGACGTGACCCCTGTGTGTACTGTAACTCATCCACACGCGTTTTCTTTGGTACACGCTTGTCGTTTTCTTTTCTATCAGTACTGTAGAGTAAATACAGTAATAATTCATCGTCCCGAGCCACGTTTACCTTTACAGTTGCTTTGTGTTCTCTCGACAGTACAAACAAATGTATAACGTATTATATTTTATATGGAACTTTAGCTGAATTTACATTAATATTTATGTTACAAATTTAGTATAGTATAGTTTAGCGTTAAAACGCATGAAAAATTATATATTGCTAAAAATTTTTTTTTAAAAACTGCGAAGGATATTGGCAAACAATTATTAGTTAGATTCTAGGGAAAGATCCACGGACAACTTTGTGGGGGACGACTGTATAAAAACCTAATCAGCGCCCAGGTTTAGTGCCCGTCGTATCGAGTCGTGCCTGGTGATTCTCACAGGCTGTTGATGTGCAAATATTTATTGCTTTATTTTACTGTTAATAAACCGATTATGCGCGAGCTGCCTGTGAACCCAAGACCATTACGGCTTCACGTCACTCACGTCGAGGCCCGGAGCGGACTGCAGGAACTGAGTCACGGTGGCGAGCGTCACGCTGTTCTGTTGATCCGCCGGGTTCTGAGACACAGGAAGTGCTGATGGCGGTTCTGGTGTCAGCTGAGCACTGAGTGCTGCTTCAGCTGGAGAACCTGACAACACACACACAATCACACACACACACACACACACACACACACAATAAGAGGATAACAATAACCCGTATGGGTTACCCAGAGAAGCGTAAACCTGAGTAGTCACATGAACACAGGGTTGATGCGTGTGTGTGTGTGTGTGTGTGTGTG
>QMIH01000439.1:125251-160371 GCA_003987875.1 Clarias batrachus | reverse complement strand
ACCCGTACCTCCCAGTGTAACTCCGTTCTCCATAACGGGCACCGCCGGTGCGGACGCCATGTCCACCAGCGACTGAATGACGTCCATACTGAACACGGAGTTCTTCTGCCACAGACTCAACACGCGCAGGATCTTGTCCTTTACACACAAACACACACACACACACCATCATTATAAACACAGGTCATCCCCGAACTTACAAACCCGTTCTGTTCTGGGAGCACGTTCATAAGTCAGATTTGTTCTCAAGTCCGATAAAGTGAATCTTGTACACCTTTGACTCAAATGTACAATGTAAACCTCCCAATCCACCTGATTAATTCTCTGTCCCCCGTCCCCAACACTGCCATCATGTGGCCAAAAACCATAACCACACCTAAGAACATGAATCTCCTAACAGTGTGCCTTTAAATCACAACGGGAATCCCGGCCGCCATTTTGTCTCAGAGCTGTTTTCCACTGTGAACTCTGGACCGTTTTGTTGAGGAGGTTTTTTTTTTCTTTTCTTTTCTGAAATTAGAATTATTCACCATCAGGACGTACTCTACGTCTCTAAACCCGGTGAGGCCGTTTAAGACCTTCTTATTGGTGTGAATATAAAGAATTGGACACCTTGTCGTCAGGAGGACACTCGTACAGGCTCTGAAAGGTGGCGCTGATGTTCTTCAGGAACCGCGGCCCGAACACGTCTTTATCTTCTCCGAACTGATGGCGGGACTGACGGATGATCGAGTCCACCACGTACAGCCCGGGAACCTTGAGCTCGGGATTGCACTACACACAAAAATAACAGTTCAAACATGAATACATGTGAAAAAGTAATTATGTTATTAGGATCTGTATTAGACAACACACACACACACACACACACACACACACACACCTTCTTGATGAACTTCTCAGTGATTTGGACGACATGTTTATACAGCTGAAGGGGGAAACAAAAACAAAAGAAAGAGGGAATGAGCACAATTCTTTTCACATTTGATAAATACTGTTGTGTAGAGTTAAAAAAAAAAAAAAGTCATCTGATAATTAATAAACTTACCTTAATAGCCTTCATGCCAGCTTTGGTGACGGACATCATTTTGGCCCGCGAGATCGGCGGCTTCATGTCCAACATAGACGCCATCTGAGAGAGAGAGAGAGAGAGAGAGAGAGAGAGAGAGAGAGAGAGAGAGAAGGGTGGACGATGTAAGATAAAAACCATCCCGGAACAACACATTTTCACTCTCTGGTTTAAATCCAACATGCTTTAAACGGCGTACTTGTCAGAAGTGCAGGGTTTGATCCCCAATCGTCTCTGTACAAATTTTGCACCGGTTAAACTCCTGTCTACACTTTTTTTAAATTCTGAAGTGTAAAGCATTTCCTGTAAATCATACACCCGTGACGATGCAACAAGTCCACGCCTTACAAGACAAAACAACCCTGTGGACCTGAGACGAGCGCCGCAAGCTCCGAGACACTAGTAACACTCACGTTTAACTCTCATATGAATGAATTATTATCCAGATGAATCTACACTATACTGTATAACTCTACACACCATCATTCACCAACACACACATTACGCACATTGCAGGAACTCGGCTAGGAGTTATTTCTACCTTGATGATGTCCAAGTACTAGTGAAACACTGGATAAGTGCATTAGTGTAGCGGGGGATTATATAGAGGAATAAAGGGAGTTTTTAAGTCTCAGAACAATGTTGTGTTATTCTGCACAATCATATGTCCGGCTTTGGGGGTGCCGCTTTAAACCTTGATATTGTAGATTAGTATTCGAAGTACAAGACATTTCCAAACATTCCTCAGTTACAGAGTTGAGAATGAAGAAAGAACAACGGCAGTTTTTTTTTTAGTAGTTTAGTATTTTTTTTTCATAGAAAGATAAAACTGTAAGAGAGAAACAGTCTATAGAACCTTATGATAATTTACAGTAACAAATGATTAAGTAATGTGTTTTAGATATAATATTCTCAAAAATACAAAAGCAGGTCTAAATGTAGTTCTGGGTTAATAATATAACTAAAAAATTTTTTTTACACTCAGCATGATTTAATTATGCATTTTCAAAACTCCGAAGTCTCACCAGAACTCTGCAGTGAACCCGGGTCACTTTTTATTCACGTTAATGCACTTGAACACATAAGACATAATGAACAGATAAGGCCGCTCGATACGATATGATCACGATTCCTCTGTGACGATTCCATTTGTATTGCGATTCTATAGTTCTAATTTTTTAACTAATTCTAATTTTTTTTTCAGATTTCGTTACAATTCTAAAAAAAAAAAATAAAAATTAGCAAATAACTTGCCATTACAACACACGGCGCTGCCTGATAAAGTGTGAATAGTTTACAGTGAACTACAGAGGAAATGCAACATATGAACACATCAAATCCAGATTTGAATTAAACATGTGGTCTAAAAATATTCATTTTGGTTACATATAAATCGCCACACCAATGAATCGTGACAGGAAACTGAATTAATTTAACTAGTTATCATCCCCCTTCACTCTACAGTAATACAACACGTACTCTGGAGAAAATAATTCTGATATTTAAAAACCTCATTAAATTGTGAGGTAAAACCATGCTTCAGTAACATGACAAACTGAGGGAGGGAAAGAGAGAGAAGACAAACGGTCGGTCAGCAAACAACAGCTCTGACTAAAACTGATTTCTGATCTGACCTGAGATGTTTCAAATTCGTTCCAGTTCAGTAAATGTGAAAACATACGTGTTTACAACATGATGTTCATAAACAAATAACTAAAATCTCATTTAATAATTTAATCTATTTTGAAATCTAAAATCATCTAAATCCTAATCTAAGATTAAATCTAATCTAAAACTAATCCAAGATAAAATCTCATCTAAAATCTAATCAAATGATCTAAAACCTAATCTAAAACCTACGTTAATCTAAAATCTAAGACCTGATCTAATAGCTAACCTAATCTAACACCTAATCTCTAAAATATAATCATCTAAAATCTAATATCATCAAATAAAATCTAACAATATAAACTGTACAATCTCGTCATTGGCAGATTAATCAGAAGTACAGAACAGGAATAAAGCACACTCAGTAAAGGATGAGGCGTCCAAAGTTTAAACCATTTTGACAAAAACAGTAAATATCATACCGATCAGCCGTAACACTGAATAAAAGTCTCTCAATTCTGCACACAAAACTGTGATGCTCTGTGTGTTCAGACTTTCCTTCAGAACCAGCGTGAACTTTTTCACTGATTTGAGCCACAGTAGCTCTTTTATCAGATCAGACTACACGAGACAGCCTTTCCCGCCCATGACCCCGTCACCTGATCGTCATCTGTTTTGGTTTGTCCTGACCACTTCAGACTGGAATCATCCGTCAGAAAAGCTGCGGGTTTGGAGCGGACCTGACCCAGTCATCTAGCACTCACAATCTGGCCCTTATCAGAGCCACTCAAGCCCATTTTTTTCTGCCTTCAACACATTAACTTCACGGACAAAATGTTCATTTACTGCCTAATGTATTCCCAACCACTTCTAAGTGCCATTGTAACGAGATATTTTAACTGTACCAACCGCTACACCGTGGTGTCTAGACGACTGGGTCAGAGCGTCTCAGAAACAGCAGCTTTTGAGGTATGTTCCCATTCCTCAGTGGTAATTCATGTTTGTGTTAGGATTCAGATCTCTAAATATAGTCATTGGAAGTCTATAAAAAATAAGATGTTTAAATTCCCATAGCATTTCAATAACATTTATTGCCAGTTTTCAGTAACTGCGTTAAACATGTGGAGAGTTTAAACTTTGATGGCAGTGTATGATTCCATTGTATTTTTATGGAACACAAACAACAATCTTTAATCAAACTTGACTGACTCCTCATACGCACACTGTTGGGCTGTAAAGGAACATGAAACGACTCTGTTTGCTCCGTCACACTGGGCTCTCAGTTCAGGTATTTTACACAATGACGAGCATCTTCTTCTTCTTGGTGTTAGCATCCACCATGTTTGGATCAGTATCGCCATTTTCTGGTCTTGGTCTGCCTAATCTTCCGTTCAGTTTAAATCTTCTTTTTTTTTAAAGAAACTCCATCACATACTTTCTTCCTGTTTTAAACTTTGTCTCTGAATATAGTACATTTGAAATTTTCCCCAACCCGTTCCTAAGTGAACATTTGTGTATTACAGACAAAACATGATTCAAGACAAACTGGGCTCATTCACATTAGTGAAAACCTGCCTGTTTGTTTAAAGGTGCCTCGTGATTAGTATAAGCCCCGCCTCCCGGAATTGTACAGTAGTGCCGTGGGTGTGTCTACAAAATGATTGACAGCTGGTTCAGCCAAACACAATCAAGCAAGCCGCTGTAGTTCAGTTTCTAACGTAATATACATTCCGATATGGTTGGTATACAAAGTATATTTTTATCAAGCTCTACAAGTCCTTATCAAAGTTTCTTTTAGGGGGGCAAATATAAAATCCACTTCTGTACATTTAAAACAGCCAGAAACGCACCCCAAACAAACAAATACAGGCGTTATGGTTAGAGTTCTGTTTGGTTGCCGCCATTGTGACGCATGCGCAGTGCAGAGCAGGCCTCTAAGACGTAACGAGTACCAAGACGTTGCTTTTGCACAAATATCCGAGCATTACAACTGCAGTAAAGCTAAACCATCATATTTCTCACCAGTGTTCGCTTGTTTAGAGTAAACACTCACAAAAACAACACCACAACACGCCAAACAAACCGAACTTCATGCACATTAGCAACGCTAGCACAGCTTAGCCGACAAGACCACGCACCAGCCACCGAACAGACTTTGACAAGACATTGCCACGATATTTACCTCAGTGTTGAACGCTTTCACCGCATCCATGTTGCTCTCCTTTAACACAACTTCGATTAAACCGCTTTCATTATCCGCGCCCGAGCTCGACGTTAAAGCCAATAACTTCTCGCAGACTCTGACGCAGCGCACGCAAATCACGCACGTAGACGGGAGCGCACCCAATCACCTCCTCGTACACTATAGAGGTTTACTACATAGGGAGTAAGATAACAGCGGTCACCCCTACGTAGTGCACGAGGACGCGGCTTGTGCAAACACAAATAGCCGCGCCCACTCGAAGCCGTCGCCGGGCAGTTAAGACTCGGGGGCAGGGAGAACGTCGTTTCCATGGAAACCAGTACAACTAGGAAGTGGGCGTTAAGGTAAGCGCCGCCATTACAGCATAATTATAAAAAATATATATATTTATTATTTAGGATAAATAGAAGCGATAATAATAAAATAATTATTATTTTATTATTATGGAATGTTTAAATATAAATGCACAGTCTGTGCTATTATTATAATAAACCTCTGGTGGATTCAGTTCATAACAGCTGGATAACGTTTAGAGGCTGTGATTTAGCTGAGTGATAGTTATTGCTTTTACTTAATTTATCAATATAATAACTAAAATCAGTATAGCATTTGAATTGTTTATAATAATAATAATAATAATAATAATAATCATCATCATCATCATCATCATAATAATAATAAAAGGTGGGATCAAAAAGTTCAGAGACTAGTTTTGTAACATGCCACCAGATGGCAGCACAAGTCTACATGCACACGTCCATGCGCGGCTATTTCATCATGGATGGCGAATTAGAATAAAGAGTAAATGTGGAATTTTGGTTGAAACTGTGCACATCTGCCACAGTGATATTTGACGTGATTCAACAAGTTTATGGAGATGCTGCAATGAGTCGTTCAAGGTGTTTTAAGAGGCATGCATTCTTCAAGAGCGAAAATAAAAACACTGGAAGATGACGAGAGATCAGCAGGACCTTCAACCTCTGATAATGTCAAAACCATTTGGCAACTTGTGCATGATGATCGTCGGAGAACAATCCACAACACTGCTGCCGTTGTCGGTGTCTCATACGGAACAGTCTAGGCGATCCTCACGTGTGATGTGAACATGCACGGTGTTACTGCTAAGTTCTTCTCCAGGCTGCTGACCCAGGAGCAGAAGAAACATCGCATTGAAGAACTCCGTCAGCCGTGAATGATGCGGCCTTCATGTAGAGGATCATTACCGGTGACTAAACATGGGAGTACGGGTATGACCCTGAGACAAAGCAACCGTCTACACAGTGGGAGAGCCCGTCATGTCCACGACCGAAAGAGGCAAGGCAGGTCCTCAGCTCGACTAAGTGCGTGCTCATCATCTTTTTTCAACATTCACCTCGAGGTGCATTGAGAATTCGTTCCTGGGGCCAGACTGTAAATAGCTACTTCTACTGCCAGGTTTTAATGCGGCAGGACATATGACGAAAGTAACTGACTCTGTGGCGCACAAATCTCTAAACTTTTTGATGCCACCTCATAGTAATAATAATAATAATAATAATAATAATAACAATAATGCTTGAATAATATTTAAACAAAACTAAATAATATTGTATGATTATATATTCCTTCAGTCATGTCCCGGTCTTTGTTGATGCCCCCGAGTGTTGGAGCTTCTCACCCCCTCCTGCACCGGCGCCTCCTGGTGGCTGAGGGACAGGGGGAGGAGCTAGCCAAGATGCTGGGTGTCGCCAGAGATGAACTCGGGATCGGGTTTACAGACGGCTCACAATCAGAGGCTCTGGTGGCAAGAGTGTGTCGCCTCGAGAGTCTGTTACACACACTGAGGCTGAGCGTCTTCCGCATCGAGACGGCCAGAGAGCTCAACTCGTCCCATACAGGTAAACCAGACAGATAGAAGGAAGGGGATAGGCGATATTTTGATGTTTCATACACTTGAGGAGGCGTAAGATACTCAACCTTACAGAATGTGATTAATAAGTGTGTATAATTCTGTGTATTAATAAGTTAGACAGAGAGTTCTGCCGTACAGAAAGACACACAGACATGTACGTGGACTTCAACCTGAAATAATAATAATATCACTGATTACATTAAAGATCAGCAGATTGTTTTTAGCTTTAACCTTTTAACTGTTTCTATAAACTCTTACGCATACATTGGGTAGTTATTATTATTATTATTATTATTATTATTATTAACAATTTTGCCTTAAGTACTGAAGATCTATATGTTGTTTTTGTCTTTTTTGCACCAGCACGTCTGCAGGAGCAGCTAGCGTCTCTCCAGGAGCAGTGTGATGAGGAGCGGCGTTCCTCACAGAGGGAGGCGATGCGTCTGAGGGATCAGCTGCAGCAGGAGAGGGAGGAGGCGCAGAGGGAGGCGCACACACTGCGGGATCAGCTCCGCGTCTCACACACCTCTCAAGTATCTAAGTACAGTACAACTTGATTGGTATGAAATAATGCTACAAACGATGCATCTTCTAAAATGCGTCCCCGTATTTTTTTTTTGTTTTTTTTCCGATCCAGACGGACGTCGCTTTAGCAGCGGAAGAACTGAAGAAGATCAAAACTCAGCTGAGCCGGAAACTCCAGCAGGTCAGAGGTCATCAAGAAGGTCACAGCTAGTTCAGTACACTGTTCCCGGGCTTCAATCTCTGACCTTTCCGCAGATGAAGGAGGAGCTGGCGCGGGAGACATCGTCCCGTCTGGAGGCTGAGCAATCCCATGATGCACTGCTTCGGAGAGTGAAGGAGCTGGAAGGGGAGGTGGAGAAAGAGAAAGAAGAGGTGAGGGAATCATTTGGAAACTATACCTGTCTGTCTGATTGATTGAATTCTTTATTCAAACTCTTAAAAGTGACCTCTCGGTAGGTGAAGAGTCTTGAAGCCGACTGCCACGCCCTAAGTGTTGACGGACAGGAGGTGAAGGCGGAGCTAGAGGAGAAGGTAGACCTTATACAGAGTTTGGAGGAGGAATGTCAGCAGCTGCAGCAGCAGATAGGTACAGAGCACAGAATTATGGGAAATTACAACCTTCTGTAAGTATGTAGTATATGAAACGTGTGTGTGTGTGTGTGTGTGTGTGTGTTTCCTGGTCAGAGGAGAAGGACGTTCTTGCATCAGATCTATGTGCCAAGTTAAAGGTAAGATGGAGGGAGTCGTTAATATATGATGTCCGCTCAGAAATATATTGTAATTTCTGTGTGTGTGTGTGTGTGTGTGTGTAGAGTATGAGGAGAACGCTGCAGCAGCAGCAGCAGGAGAACAGTATACTCCTCAGGGGCAGAGAAGAATTGAAAGTAGCGACAAACAAAGTTCAGGTACACAC
This sequence comes from Clarias batrachus, assembly GCA_003987875.1. Classification (NCBI taxonomy): domain Eukaryota; kingdom Metazoa; phylum Chordata; class Actinopteri; order Siluriformes; family Clariidae; genus Clarias; species Clarias batrachus. Next base: position 152,162 of record QMIH01000439.1, on the reverse strand, counting down.
ACACACACACACACACACACACACAGGCTGTAAGATGGATTATCCGTCTATATATAGTATAGACATCTATCTAAGACTGTGAAATATTTTGCTCCTCCATATTTTTTCCCTCTTGTTTAGGGACTGAATGATCAGTTAGAAGCTCAGTGCACTGATCTGAGATCAGCTCTTCGTTCCCTCACCGAGGAGAAAGCGCAGCTACAGGCCAGTCTGAAGGTAACTCTTGTTACACAGATTAATAATTAACAATGTGCGATTTTTGAGCTGAGATTACAGCAGCACGCGGTTACCATGGCAACAAGAGACTTAGCGACAAATGGTAATAGGATGACATAGTGATAGGTGACATGGTAACAGGGTGACATGGTGACAAGAGACATGGTAACAGGGAAACACAGGGAAAAATGACGTAGTGACAAAAGATATGATAACGGCGACATGATAACAGGCGATATAGTGACAAACAGTGTTAAAAACAGGGGAACATGATGACAAATGACATGATAAAAGAGTGACGTGGTGACTAAAGACATGGTTAGACGGCGACATGATGACAAATGACATGGTAACAGGACGATGTTGTGACAAATGACACGATTAACAATGTGCGATGTTTGAGCTGAGATTGCAGCAGCACGCGGTTACCATGGCAACAAGAGACAGCGACAAATGGTAATAGGATGATATAGTGATAGATGACATGGTAACACAGTGACATGATGACTAATGACATAACAAGATGAAATAATGACAAATGACATGGTGACAAATAACACAATAACAGCATGACAAATGACATGAGAACAAGATGACATGATGACAAAGGACATGGGAACAGAATGACGTGGTGACAAATTACATGATAACAGGGTGACATGGTGACAAATGACGCGATAATAGGGTGACATGGTAACACGGCGACATGATGAAAAATGACATAACAGGATGACATGATGACAAAAGACATGGTAACAGAATGAAGTGGTGACAAAAGACATGGTAACAGGGCGACATGATGACAAATGACACGATAACAGAGTGACATCGTGACAAATGACGCGATAATAGGGTGACATGGTAACACAGTGACATGATGACAAATGACATAACAGGATGACATGATGACAAAAGACATGGTAACAGAATGACGTGCTGCAAATGACACGGTAACAGGGTGACATGGTGACAAAAGACATAAAAGGGTGACATAATGACAAATTACATAACAGGTTGATGTGGTGACAAATTAAATGATAACAGGGTGACATGGTGACAAACGACATTTAGTCAGTAATAATTATAAGAAAAACACACCAGTTTAAGAACGTACTGTGTGTGTTTGAGGTGGAGCAGGAGCGCACTGCACAGCATGTGAAGAACATGGACCTGCAGTTAGACACAGCCAAGAGGAACATGCAGCATGAAGTGCAGGAAGCTCTGGCAGATAGACGCCTGTTACAGAAAGAACTGTGAGTTCACACCTACATATATACACGCATGTGCTAGTATTTTAATTCAGCATATTCCTCAGGAGCCAATCACATGCATCAGATACATTCTTTTATCCCTAAGACTAAGCCAGGTGCTTTGTTCCCTCCCCTAACAGGGACACTCTACGTGTGGACCATACCAAACTGCAGCAGAGATCAGCCGCCGCCCTGGACGCAGCTGCCAGTCATCAGGAGCTGCTGGAGAGAACCATCAGACGCCTGCGGGGGGAGCTGAGGAGCGCAACGAAGGAGCGAGAGGCTATGCAGAGAGGGAGGGAGGAGGTACGTGACTGCATGGTTATTCTGGGTGAACAGATGCATGCATGGGCAGACACACACACACACACACACACACATATTTAAATGACATTAACACATGGTTTTGTGCTGTTGTAGGTGTGTACAGAGCTGGAGTGTTTGAGGACAACCTCAAAAAGTCTGCAGGAGCAACTCAAACAGGTGCACACACGCACACACACACACACACACACACACACACATGCATTTTAAGCTTATAGACAGTGTTACATTTTCCATAAGATATCTCCATCTCTCTCTCTCTCTCTCTCGCTCAGCTACATGAGGAGTTACAGGTGAAAGAGTGCCATTTGTGTTTGTTGCGTTCAGAGACAGAATACATTCAGCGAGAGAACCTCAGGCTGAAAAATCAGTTTCAAAACACACACATGGTAAGAGACTATGGAGGGAGGTCGGGAGAGAGAGAGATTCAAACGGAAGTGTTTACAGGTCGTCCCCGTCTTATGAACATTTCACGAGTCATGAGTTTCCACAGATGTGAACGGACCGCGGTTCTATGAACATTTGGAGATGTGAACACGTCACAGAAGTAGCTCACGTGTATTGTACAAAAATTTGACGCTGAAGTGCACCAGATACCAATATTTAGCATTATATGCAATATTTTCAGTGTGTAGGTGAATTTATAAAATGTCTAAAGTCTGATATATTGTGTGTGTGTGTGGGGGGGTCCGGGAGCTCGATTATTCACAGAGTTCACAGTCCAATACAGTGAAAAACAGCTCTGAGACAAAATGGTGTCCAGGATTCCACTCGCGATTTAAAGGAGCGGAGACAGCACTGTTATATCTGATGTCTGATCAGATTAATTTCCTTAGGCGCGGTTACAGTTTTTGGTCACATGATGGCAGTGTGAGGAAAGGGGACAAATGTAGTCGAATGGATTGGTACGCTTTACATTGTATATTCGTGTCAAAGGCGTATAAGACTCACTTTGTCAGACTTAAAAACAAATCTGACTTACGAACATGCTCCCGGAATAGACTGTGTTCATAAGTCGGGGACGACCTGTATTGTGTGTGTGTGTATGTGTGTGTGTGTGTGTGTGTTCTGCAGAAGAAGTCCGAGACGCTACAAACTGAACTGGGAGACAAACTGAACGAGCTACACATACTTGGGAGACAAAGGTGTGTGTGTGTGTTTATGTGTGAAGTGTGACTGAATTTGATTTTATAACTATTAATTACTTTCTTCTTTTGCACAAACTGTTTTCCTCTGTGTGTGTAATTGCTTACATCACCAGAGAGGCGGAGCTACACAAAGCAAAACAGGAGATTAACCAATTAACCAAGCAAGTAGATGAACTTCAGAGAGCAAAACATCATGGGAGGAAGTCAGCTCAGCTGGAGGTGTGTGAGGTAATTAACACACACACACACACACACCTCTCTCTCTCTCTCTACTCATCCAGCTTGTGATCTTTTATATTCTTTTGCTCTTCTCCCTATCTCCATGCCTTTCTCCATCCACTAGTTAAAGAAAGCTCTCGATGACGTGTCGCCCAGGTCATGTGACCTGTCACAAACCAATCGGAAACTTCTGAAAAAAGTGAGCGAGCTGGAGAGAGTTGTGTCCAATCAGAATGCTCACATTAAAGAGCAGAAGGTTCAGCTAAAGCAGAGAAACAAGCATGAAGAGAACAACGTGTCTAGGGTCAGGGTGACACACACACACATTTACTGTATATACAGCACATCAATACACATGATTTAACAATTAATACACACACAGATATCATATATACATTAATTTGCAAATTCCGGCTGCTTAAATTCTCTCTCTGTCTCTCATGTGTGTGTGTGTGTGTGTTGTCAGGCTCAGTCGCTGGAGCAGCTACGTGTCGACGTTGCGTCTCTGCAGGCCGAACTGCTCGATCTCTCCTCCAGCCAGCAGGAGGCGCTACAGGCAGAAAGATGCCTCACGCACACACTGCAGGAGAAATGCGAAGTGTGTTCTTGGTCTCTTTTATGTTTAACGGATAGTGAATAAAAATAAAATTAGATAGCTAACAGGTAGTTACGAGAATCTCACTCCGTGACCGCGTGCCGCTGTAGTGTGTCGTGTTCACTGTGTGAATTCCACTTCATACTTTTATGTTTCACACTCGATGTTGTGTTTTGATATCAAGTGTACCACCATTGAGTCGATCTCAGATGTGTCACCTGTCAACGATGAGTAGTCAGTGGTGTGTGTGTGTGTGTGCAGACGCTGGTGGAGTGTGTGGTGAAGCTGAAAGAGGAAAAGAATGAAGCTGAACAGAAGATGACGGAGGTCAGGCTCGCGTCCCAGCAGGTAAGGAAAAGTTAAACATAGAAATCCTGGCTCCTGATTGGCAGAACAGAGAAACGCTAATGCACCAAGGACCGTTTCAGATCTCTGAGAACCTGCAGGAGGCGCACAGCTGGTTCCGCTCCAAATTCGACAGCTTGAGAAGCGGATTGGGACACAACCACGCCCCGCTTCAGGAGCAAACCGGGGACTCCAGAGACGACATAAATGAGACTTCAGCAGCGCATGATACTAGCAAGGTACTGCGACTCTGAACTCTGAAGCTTCTACGCATTTTCACAACGACAACTTAACTGCATTTGCTGTGTGTGTGTGTGTGTTAGGTGGTGTGTGTGGCTGAGCCGGAGCTGGAACGCTGGGCTTCTACACTACAGCGCTGGGAGATGGACCGCTTGGCTAACGGCTACACAGCTGCAGCTCGAGCACACTCGCTGACATAACACACACACACACACACACACACACACACACACACACTTAGGAGTACAGAAACACAAGAAGCCCCAATTTGTCCTCAGGAATTTTTATTCATTTATTTATTGTTGAAAACTGATGAAAAATAAATATATTTTATAAAACTATATGACACTTTTGTTGCTACTTAAATAATTATGTAGTCTAACTAAATATACTCATAATACTCAAAGTATATTATGTTAACTAAATAAATTACTCTCTAGGTAGCTAAATTATAGCTCAGTTAGTTGCTAGTCTGATGTACAGATGTAAGCGCTACATGTTTAATGCTAAGTTTAGCGTGTGTGTAAGTGTATCTTTCCCTCCAGGAATTAAACTGGTTTAACCCTGCTATGTGGGTCGCTAGTTATTCTGGTTAGTGCCATGCAACTGCTAGTCATCCATGAGACCGCTAGATATTTCTGTTTTCGTGCTGTTACAAATGGAAATGTTTATGAATAAACTCTTATCTAGCATGACTCGTCACTTCTCGTAACTTCCATACAGTGGCTTCTACAACTTTATGTAAGAAATAATACACTTATGGGGTGTGCTGTTATAGGAAGATAATCCATGGCAGGGTGGAGTGACATGACCCAACCTGCAGCAGTGCTGTGGTAACAAAGTGGTAGAAAAATTACCCTTATTTAATACTTTTATTATCATGATTCATTATAATATTCATTATATTATTTTTGTTGTTGTATCAGTATTGTTAATATTTTAGTACTCCTATTACTATTTTTTCCTTCTTTTTATTACTGTTAATATTATCAGCATTGATGCAGTGTTATTATTTGTTGTTGTAGTAGTATTGTTATTTTAGCACTTTTATAACTTAGTTTATTCATTTTTATTACTCTTATTATTATCAGCATTAATGCTGTATTATTAGCGCTCAAGTACTAGAACAACAGCACAATGAGACTATGACATCATCGCCATTGCTCTGATAATGCTGATGTTTTAACAGTGCGTGTTTCATATGTTTTAATGTGCAAAGGCCCTTTTGTTTTTCTAAGGATTATTATTTTTATATATATTTACATATTTTTCATTCATCTGGGACCATTTGGAGGTCTTATCACACAGGTTGGAATCTTCTGCCATTCGGATGCCTGTGAGTCTAGAGATTTTGCTGCATAGCTCATACACACTTGCACTTATACATGTCTAGATCTCAAGAATGACGGGCCAAAGCAGCTGCGCCATCGCCGCCTGGACGCACCAGAAAAACACGTCCGGGGCTTTTTAGCGGTCTTAACATGCTCAAAAAAAAGCACACAGTTTGTGTAGTGCGCCCGAGTGGCGATGGCACAGGTGCTTGGCCCCGCACATCCTTGCTTGCAGCTATACTGCATTTATAATAACAGTAACCATTACTATTATTATTATATTTATTAATTTGTATTATTATTTGTTGCAGCCTTGAAAACGTTTTAGTACAATTTTTTTTCAATTTTTCAATTCAATTTATATTTTACTCTTATTCTTTTATATTTGTTACTGCTGTTATTATAATTAACTATTATTACCAGCATAAATGCTGCATTATTATTTTTAGTTGTTGTATTGTTAATATTTTAGTACTCTTATTACTGTTTTATTAATTATATATTTAACTGTTGTTATTATTACTCATTCTTATCAGCATTAATGCATTATTATCATCATGTGCTGGCAGTGCGCGCTCGCGCGTCGCTCTTGTTCCCGGTGCACCCCGCCTCTTCCTCGCTCCTCCTCTCCGCGGCGCTCGAGCCGACTTCTGCCCGTCTGCTGCCACGTAATCCCGTTGAAATCGGCGCACGAGCTCCGCAGAAACCAGCGCGCGAGCCCCTGGAGAAGACCGACCGACACTTTCCTCAACAAAAGCGAGCGAGCCGCGCGTGAATGGCGTTAGACCTCCGTGGGCCGTTACAGACTCGCGAGGTAAGCCCAAAGAAGCGAAAGTGCGCGCGTGCACGCGACTCGCTGGAAGTTGGCAGTCGGTGCGCGTGCGGTAACCGGACAGCTTGTAACGTTAAGAGACAGACCGAATATATGTGTGTGTGTGGAGTTTGTTCCCCGGTAGCCGGTGTGCTGCAGCAGGAGACCGGGCTGAATCCTAAACAGCGCACGGGTTCACTTCAAGCGCGCGACGCTGCGGTTAAACTCCCGAGTGTGTCGCGCACTGCGTAGTGACCTTGCGTAGGGCGCGCGCAGGGATTCGGGACGCGGCTAGGCACGCGCGTAATCAGAAACTTTAGAAGGTTTAGTTTTTAGAGTTTGTGTTTTTTTTGGCTAGAAACTCTCAAATAAGTGCTCAAATAACCAGTTCAGTGTTTGTTTTTTATTAAATAAAATACTTTTCTTTTTCTTACCCTGTTCAGTAACGGTATCTAACTTTACAATTAACGTCATTTGACTCAAGATGAAGTAAAGAGATATGCTCATCTCTTCTGTTTTATCGTAAACTGAGTACTCTGACTATAAAATGCACTTTAGATGTGCGAACAGTACTGTGTTAAAGAGGCATGTTAAAGAGTTTTGAATCTAAGTTTTCTCAACTCTCGGTGCTTTATGACCCTCTTCGGTTACCGTATACAGGAATAACTCGGCTACCCGCTGTGTTCATAGCGCGCATGCGCAGGCGCCGTTAGGCCTTAACCTTTAAAAAACACGTGCATTATTTTGCTCATATTTTAACTCAATGAATCGCAATAAAGCGCAATATTTCCTGTGCCTAAGCTATGTGTCTGGTTTTTAAAATTATAAATATGTCATGACAAAATCTGCCAAAAATTAACTTGTTAACATAAAAAAATAAGTAATTTGCTTATTTAAATGGTGTGTTAAAATTGATTTGGTCTATAGAAGTACATAATAAATAACAAGAATATTTATAAAAATTATACCGTTATACCGATACCGTTATTGACTTGGCCTTGCCTATAATTTTTTATTTTTATTTTGTGCAGCCTGTACTTTTAGTATGCTAATTAGGCCCAACCTCCCTTCCATGGCACTGAGATCACATGACCTGAGAACTCATTATAATTTTCTCTTTAATACAATCATAATGGCAGACACAGAGCCAACGTACAAAAAAAAAAAACACAAGCTTTTTATGGAATCCACAAAGAAAAATTTTAGAATATGTTTCCGACATCTTTTTTTTTTAACATTTTGTCATGTGACCGTTGCATTCGAATACTCATTAATACTCCTTAGCATCTGCCAAAGATGGGCGTGTTCACATGATCAGCCGTGTCTGTGTTCAATTATTTCAGCACCGGGAACCTACAAAGTTTGAAAGAAACTGCGTTACAAAACCCTTCATGCCCGCATGATAGCAGCCAGTCACTGACAAGTTGAGTTTTTAGACTTTTAGACTTGTAGTGTTTGAGGCGGTAAAACGCCACCATTTTTTCATAATTCTACAGGTGGCGCAGGTGGTCTTGGAATTATTTGCCAAGTTTGTTTAGAAGTAATAATTATGGTGGGTGACAGACATGTGTGTTTCTCAGTTAATATTATTTGAAGTTAGTTTGTTGTGTCTCGTTTTTTAAGTGAGAAAACTAATGTTATAAGGAACGGGCTACATTTAGTTACTCAAGAGCAGGCGGATAATTTGAAGCGACGTCACTGCTAAACCGATTTATAACCCTTCCGTATTCTCTCTAAACAGAAGCACTACATAGTGTATGAAATAACGGGTTCTATGTAGATTGTTCACTATGTAGGTCACTCAGAATCTGACGTTGAGCTCCTCCACACTGTATGCGCTAAATAAAGTTAAGAGGAACCTTTTGAGTTATTATACGAAGACATCCTAAGGAACTAGCATTTTACTCCCACTTCCTGTTTCCCACCCACTTCCTGATTGCCTGGATGGGCGTTGTGGAAATAGGCTTAGACTACCGTGTGTGTGTGTGTGTGTGTGTGTGTGTGTGTGTGTGTGTGTGTGAGAGAGTGTATGTGTCTTACCATTACTGATCTTTGCACAGTTGCCATGACTACTGGAAATTTCTAGAAGGGATGTAAATGCAAGTGGGAAACGCAAATTCTTCCAAAACAGCCTGTTGCATATGCGTAAATATGCTAATTGTATGCCGATATTATTCATAATGCATTACCGTAGAGACCCATGTGATATTTTATGCTTTTTGTTCTTTCTCTTCTCTTCTCTTTTTGTACTCCGTGTGCTTCCTGCAGGTTAACGACCCGCCGTGTGCAATTTATCTGCAGCTGTAAACAACCCAGCGTCTGTGTGTGTGTCTAAGAGTGACAGAGTGTGTGTGTGTGTGTGTGTGTGTGTGTGTGTGTGTGTGTGCGCGTGTTTGCGTCCTCGAGGACTCTCGGATGCCATGCGTCAGTTGAAGGGCAAGCCGAAGAAGGAGTCGTGGAAGGATAAGAAGGAGCGCAAGCAGGCGATGCAGGAGGCGCGTGAGCAGGTGGCCACCGTCGTCCTGCCCACGCTCGCCGTCCTCATCCTCCTCATCGTCCTCTTCGTCTACGTCGCCACCCGACCCGGCGCCGTCCAGTAGCCTTCCGCTGTTCCTATACCAAGCTGCTCAACATGGTGCGTTCATGGTTGCTTTCAACTCCCTCGTCCACTTTCCCTGACACATCAATCCCATAATGCACCACAGTGCACTGCAATGTTAAATCCCAAGGCGTATAGCAAAACTTATGGGTGTAAGTCCTATACTTCTTATATAGTTCTACCATGTAGAGTATGAAATGATGTATACACCATTGGCAGCGCCCATGCCAGCTCATTACCAAGCCAATCTCGCATCCTACCCCATGTGAAGTGTGTTACAGCGTTGATCTAATGCAAGCTAGTTTGCTAGCTAACTAGAAATCCAGTATGAGCATATGAGTAAAATGGACTGTACGCACATGCTCAGGATGCACCATTACCTTTTAACAGCAGATAATTGATCCATTACTCTTGCTCAAGAGCAGGGTGCTGAAAGTGCCACGTAAGGAGACAATGGCACCTTTAAAACGGTATCGGGACACCACCCCCGTTTCCCTACGTCCCTCTAAGCCCAACGCGAAAAGGAAACTAGAACAGTTTCCTCCAACTCCATGCGACTAGGTGAAACAGGAGGCCATTTTGGCTCTTGTCAGAGCTCGAACCTAATGCCTGTGGTGGCCATGTCGGCTCCGTACTGTGTTTACAGGGTTTCAGTTTCATGCCAAAGCAACCGAGATTCAGGAATTGAATCAGGACCTGGGAGGAAGGTTCCACAAATCAGGACTTAACCGAAGCATAAACACACACACACACACACACACACACACACACACACACACACACACACACATATACATAGTGTTAATAATATACATGTACTCGCACTAAGTTCAATGCCAAAACAAAAGTTCTTTCTGTGAAACACCATCAACAGCATTTACACTTTAGAAACAGTTAAATGTTGTTTTTTTCTTTTGTTTTTAACTTGAATGCCAAACTAAAACTGAAAAGTTACTTCCCTAATTTAACACACTCCTAAATTTGTTTGTGTCCCAAATGCTAGTTCATCCACTAGTTACTGTGTTCTAACATAAGCTAGCTTTATTATTATTATTAATATTATTTTTCTCTTTAAAATAATGTCAGCTTTATGATCTTTGACATAAACTTAAAGGTTGTGCTTCAGCTTCCTTTCATCGTCTGTCAGTTTTTACCTCAGGATGGTGTTTCGTGTCGAGCGCTAATCTCACATGCTAATCTCCTCTGTAGATTAGTTTCTGTTTAGTCGTTGGAACACCGTCTCAAATCCAGCGTTATAAATTCATACCTCAGCGTTTGGGAAACAGCCTTTATTTTATGAAGTGTGTTATATTAGCGCTGAAGTCTCACACACACACACACACACACACACAGTTATATCCCAAAACAATGTTCTTGTTACAAAGTATTCATCTTTTGTATCGCATTTCATGAAACTCATCATGGAAGATAATCATTTTAATATTTGAATTGCCCATGAGAACTCTACTGTGTTGATGTTTGAAGGTTGATGTTTCTGTGGTGATGATGTTTTTATGACATTTGTTGCACTAGACAAGACCACCATGCGCAAAGTGTTTAAGAAGCGTGCTAATGCTAACGCGCACATACACAAACACGTGTGAGAACTCGATTTATGTCTTAACAGCCTCCACATGCAGCGCGTTTGCTAATTTAAAACAATGTAAAAAAATGTTTTACTTATTAACTAATGCTCTCCTTTTAGCACATTTTTTGAATGTAATGTGTTTTAGAGAAGAAAAAAAGTCAATGTTGAGAAACAGCACCTCCTGGTGGGGATGATGAACTCTACACACGCAACACTATTCAACTTTTGACTTTCCGTCAAGAAACCGTACTGTGATTTAACTAAAAGTTTGTTTTGGTTTGTTTTTTTCGCTTTAACAACATTTAACAGCTGACTACGTGATGCAACGTGCCAGAAATATTTGAAAAATAGTACAAAAATCACTATTTTTATTTCAGTTTTATTTCTTACATCTATATCTTACAACCCTACGCAAATCGCTTGTGTTTTGTTGCCTGGTAAATGTTTTTTTTTTAGTTAAGATTTTTTAAAAATCTAATCATACATGCATTTGAAGCCAAGTAGCTAAACACAATTAAATAAATAATAACACACTAGTCAATTTGAAACCTGATCGTTTGATTTACAGAACCTTGTCTTTAGATTAGCAAAACAAAGTAGCTACATAAATTCCAGCTATCATAGCTCACTAAAAATGTCAGCGCTCATGGTGACGGCCTTTTTCTTCACATGATATATTTATAAACATGTAATAAACAAATCTAAATCTGTAATCTTTTATGACAAGATAACATAAATTATAATTTTTTGCACCAAACAGTAGACGAGGAACAAAGAAACGTCGGACCGCGTGTGCTATTAATTTGTTATACAAATTTGCACAGAATTTTTCGAAAACACTTTCTTGGCGAAAACACAGTGTGCTTAAATGGGGAAAAAAATCTGTTCACAAAAGGCGTGTGTGGCATGTCATCGTGACGTGCACAAACCACTGATTGTTCATTGATTTAAAATCGTAATTTTCTTAACAATAACTTATAATAACATAATGTCTCGCACAAAGCTACTGCGCACCTCAAGTATTGCAACACATCATAAAAACAATCATCATCACAACCTTATGCTGTTTTCCTTTGTAAAGCGTTTGTATGTTATTTCTGTACGTAAGTGGACCTAAGAACCAAATCTGAACTCAGTGTGCCTTGATTAGACGTGTGTATGAACGTGTGGCGATGACAAAGAGTGTATTATATTGTTCACAACAGCCAGCAGCGCGCACGCACGCACACACGGAGTAGCTGTAAGAGTCTTCAGCTGGCCTTCATTTAGCAATGTGCCTTAAGAATGTATTAAAATCTACAAAACAACGATAAACTGAGTGAATTCTCTGTGTGAATTTCAGTCTTTGGTCGTAATTTGCGTGAAAGAACAGTTTATTATTTGAAAGACCTTTATTTTATTTTTTTTAAGCTTTTTTGATCAAAAGAAAAAGACTTCATCCAGCAATATATGAACATTACAGCTGCCACAATAGCGCTTTTATTTCTGACAATGATATCAGTACTGAAACATTTACATATCGTGCCAGATCAATATCGACCCCCCCGAACACCACAGGACTGAGGTGACGCCGCTAACATCATGATACCACCGTAATCTTTTCTCACGACGTATACAGTGGTTCTCTAACCTGGCACTTGGATATCTTCCTCGGTCTAACCTCGAAGGTTTGCTTTTACATCCTTCCCAGTTTGTTTGGACCTCTTTAACCGTTTTAAACGTGTGCTTGTGTTTGTTCTAAAAATGCAAATTTCAGGATGATTCAATATTCCTTTCCTCAAATTGAAATTTTTCTTCCCCTCTACTTCATCTGAGAAAAAAATGCCCTTATTTAATAGAATAGAATTTTTTTTTTGTAACTCGCTCTGGATAAAAGCGTCTGCAGAATGCCTAAATCTAAATTTGTTTGAGTTATGATTCACATAACCAGAATGCTCAGCTATTGAACGTTTTATTTCATACCTCTGATTTGATTATTTGCTTCAAAATGAAATAAGCATGAGGCGATCATCCGCTAAGTGTGATGATTGATTCCATCGCTTTTAATAGGGTTTGTCACTGGAGACTCCTTTCCATGAATATTAAATAAACGTCTCGTTAGATAGAGATACAGAAACATAAATACTTCTTTGATCCCGAGGAAACTTCCAAACATCCAGTAGCAATGAGAACAGAAACAAAACAGGTTTGTGATTGCACAGTGTCGCGCTCGCGTATAGGCAGAACATACATTTGGGAGATGACCGACGTTACTAGCAGTGCAATGCTGAACTACAAGAATAATATATTCAGTATACATCATTCATCTTCTATACCTCTTATATATTATACAGGGTACTGGAAGCCTGCAGCCTATCCCAGGAAACTTTAAGCACAAGCCACCGTACACATGCACACACCACACACTCATTCACACACTGGAAACACCAATTAGCCTAATTTGAGGAATCGCACTCAGACCCTGGAATATACATATATATATATATAGTACAGATAAAGATTTCCTAGGCCAAATATTACATTTTTCAAGTATAAGTCCTCTTTTGTACTCGAGTAGAAGAACAGAAGTACTTAGCTTTAATTATTAAGGTTATATATATTTCTTATATTAGCTGCCAGTAGCATTTTTTTTTTCAGTAAAAAAAAAAAAAACTCTCTCTGTCTCTCTGTAAGGTTTTACTGTATAATATGATGAGAAACCCCTCATTGCGCTTCCTGACTCCTTATGTGGTAACACTTCCTATAGCCTGTGTTCAGACACTTAGACATCCAAACAGCTCATGTCTGCTGAAACCCTTCTCACTGTCTGTAACCAGCTCTTCTTCTGATTTCAAACTCCTGTTACATTAGGCACTTGCACCTCCAGGGCCTGGATTCGATTCCCTAGTCTGTGTGCGTGGAGTTTGCATGTTCTCCCTGTGCTTGGTGGGTACCTCAGGGTGATCCAGTTTCCTCGCACAATCCAAAGACTTGCAGATTATGCTAATTAGCGTTCCACAAATTCCTGTAGTGTGTGAGCGTTTGTGTGTGTGTGTGTGTGTGCCCTGCAATGGATTGGCACCCTGTGCAGGGTGTACCCCACTTCGTGCCCTAAGTCTCCTGGGATAGGATCCAGGCCCCCTGCAACTATGTATACAGGATAAAGACCACGAGTGTCTCGAAGGTAAGGCAAGTCACGCAGTTACACATAAAAGTCAGCAGGTGGAGACATTCACGCTTCAAACACTACACTACACTACACTACACTACACTACACTACACTACACTAGCACTCCTGACAACTTTGTCCAAACGTGTGGTGTTCCTGTTTCTAGGTCACTACACTACTCATAGAAGGGTGTACCAGCAATGACCGACTGGTAGAACATCAGCAGGAGCTTTTTACAGATGATGAATGAGTCTTGACTGCTCAGGAAGAACAACCAATTATGACCTTTCTTGTCATAATTGGCTTTCTTTCAGAAGGTCAGGGTTCTCTGTCCAGTCCAGTTTGCCATCCAGCTGTAGTCACAGGTATTTGTAGCACCTCACCATCTCAACATCCACTCCCTCAATAGTAACTGGTACCATGACAGACCGGGACCGACGAAAGTCAGTGACCATCTCCTCACCACACAATATCAGTGTATAGGTGTATATAGAGTGAACAGGAAAGGGCTGAGTACAGTGCCCTGAGGTACTCCTATGCTGCTGACCATTAATGTATACAGTATGTAATTTAGATTATATCAGACTCTTTATGAATGAACTGTTGCTATATACTTACATGGTAACTAAAGATAAAATGAGTCAAGACTTCAAGCACAGCACAGCGATGAGACTCTTATATGGCGCAAACGTTTTAAAGAAGGTGGGTCACTTGGAGCCTGCTGCAGTCGTTACAGGACCTCGGCAGGGAGTTTTTGCCACACCCCCGTACATTCCTGACCTCGCTCCAAGCTACTTCTATATCTATTAAAGGAGTTCCTGGGAGGCCTGAATGAAGCAAGCAGGGCGGCACGGTGGTGTAGTGATTAGCATTGTCGCCTTGCAATTCCGGGTTCGATTGCCGACCAGGCTCAATTCCTGTCCCTCTGGAATTTGCATGGCCTCCCCGTGCTTGGTGGGTTTCCTCCGGGTACTCAGGTTTCCTCCCACAGTTCAAACACATGCAGATTAGGCTGATTGGCGTTCCCAAAAAGTGTGCGAATGAGTGTGTGTATGTGTGTGTGTCCTGTGATGGATTGGTACCCCATCCAGGGTGTACCCTGCCTTGTGCCCTAAACCTCCTGGGATAGACTCTAGCAGGACAGTATATAGAGAAATAAATCGAGTTTTTACTCTGAGAACGGAGTTCTGTTCTTCTACACAATCAAAAATACTTAAAAAGGAACTAATACAGTGTGGCAGGCGGCCATGTGACTTTTTTTCTTGCATAATTTACATGGGAGGAAATAGTGCAATAAGTGTGAACTGATAGTTATATATAAAGTGAATAATGCGGTGCACTGATAAACGTGAGAACGTTATTCTGCATGAAGTCGGTGCAGCTCAGACTCAGACTCGGCGTCACTGATCGGTGCTGAAATGCAGCACGTTTGCATGTATGACAGACACGCGCGAGCACAATCTGCGTAAACGCAAATGCGAACGGCTCCTTTAAGGCTCGCTCCCGTGACCGTGCAACACCGGTGACGTTCTCAACAGATTCCGGGCGGCCGCGGCGATGATGATGATGATGATGATGACGACGATGACGACGATGCGCGCGCGGGGGGCGGAACCGCGCACGAGCCCGCTGTGGATTTGAACGATTTAACAAACCAAACCAAATTAGCAGCACTTTACTTCACTTAAAAACCTTAAGAGACTTGATTTTTTTTTTTTTTCCCTCAAGAGGGGTTGCGCGTGCGCGCACGTCCCCCGGTTACGCCCAGGAGACACATCGATGTCGCTTCCACGTCAGCGCGAGCTGGACGCCGCGGATTGTCGCGCGCCGGCGGTAAGGCGGCGAGCGAGCTTCCCCGTGATTGCTCTACCGCTTGTTTATCTGTTCTGAATGTTCTCATAAAATACACTGTGTGTATCTCTCTGTGTGTGTGTGTTTATATATGTGTATGTACATGCCAACGCATCAAAGCGCGCGACGTGCTGAAGCCACGCCCACTGTTAACTGAAGATGGAGCAGCAACTGGGTGAGTCTGTCTGTAATCAGTGTGTGTCTGTAGTCAGTGTGTGTCTGTAATCAGTGTGTGTCTGTAATCAGTGTGCACCAAGTACAACATGGTCTGTCTGACTATCTGTCTGTCTCTCTCTCCATCTGTCTGTCTGCTTTTATATCTGTCTGTCCATTTCCTTATCTGTTTATCTGTCTGTATGTTTATCTATCTCTGTCTGTCTGTCTGTAAAAGACAGAATAAAGCAGAGATGTCCGCAAATAATAAAATGCAAATCAGGAATCGGGGTCCTTAGTGTCCCATGTCAGTCAGTCTGTGACATCAGATTCCAGGATAAACAGGATAAAGATCCAAAGTTCCTGCAGTTTTTTCTTTCTTTCTGGAGTTTTGTGTGCTGCTCCGAGATGCTGAGACACTTGACCCTATCTGGTCGGTTTCCTCTCTCATCAAGGTGTTTCTATCCTCACACCTGTTGCTCACATCACTTTTGTTTGTACACTTCCTGATGGTTGATAGACAGTAAACGTGAATTTTATGCAACGTGATTGGCCAATTAAATGAGTGAGAGTTCTACAATTAGTCTATATGCATGCCATGGTAAATGCAAATATCTTTCTGACGAGAACACGATGTTATCAAGAGTAACATCACTCTAACGTTAACGTGAACTAAACCAACCTGTTTGGGTGCGTGTGTGTTCAGGCATCCCATGACCTCTGATCCAGTCAACCCAGTGTCTTTATTTTCTC
The DNA here is from genome assembly GCA_003987875.1 of Clarias batrachus. NCBI lineage: Eukaryota > Metazoa > Chordata > Actinopteri > Siluriformes > Clariidae > Clarias > Clarias batrachus. The sequence goes on along the minus strand of QMIH01000439.1, from coordinate 135,591 downwards.
CTCAAATTCTTTTGATTCTATAATTCATGTCACCCATACTGATTAAAATGCTAGACCTCTGTGGAAGCGCACAACCAATGAGAGATCTCAGATGGATGCTCTTATTGCCTCATTGCCTACTGTATATATGGCTCTAATTAAGATGTGTGGCCAAGCATTCTGTGAGTATGGAAAGCTGCAGTTGTTTATGTACTTTTGTACGCACCATGAAGCAGTAAGAACATTCATTGAAGCGCACTGCAACAAGTCGAGTGTGTGTGTGTGTGTGTGGTGTACTTAATCCAGGAGTGTCATTACTCTGAATGATGCCGACTCAACTCGCCTTGTTTTGCCCTCAGCAGTGTGCTACTGCCACGGGGTCACCTTCGTTTCAGCTTACTGTTCCAGTCCCGTACTGTATGATACGGTTCATACTGTGCGTTTTGAAGTATGGGAGTGTATAAACACACTATTGTATGCTGACATTTTTGTCTTGTGACTTTACTCAGATATGGAGATGATGACCCCGCTGATGGAGGAGGCGGGAGAAGAGAACTCGGACGAGGAGAACGCCGGGGAGCAACAGTCACACGGCATCACGTGAGTGCACTACAGCACACAAGCCCACTGTCCACTACATACAGTATAGCACATCATACACTGCAAATGATACTACTTACACACTGCACTATATTATACACTATGTAATATATATAGGCAGTACATCCTGTATTGTGCATTATATATTATGCTACACATAATAAGCATGCACACTACACCATACGTTATGCATCACATTGTATGTATTATATCCAGTACCACCCAGTGTATAGATCATATGTGCACTATGCACTATACATTATATACCACACTATCTAGAGTGTAAGATATACACAGTGCACTATACAATATGTAGTACAAACTGTATACAATATACAGTTCGGTGTACATGATGTAGTACAGAGTGTGTAGTATACTGTATAATAACCACTATGCATTATGCATCACACATTACATGTTATAGAGAGTGTGTATTATATGCTGTGTACTATACACTATACACTAGAGCACTTGCCCCGACATATTATGCACTATGTACGCTACACTAAGCACTTTATGCAACATGCTATATATGATGCACTATGCAAAATGTTCACACTACATCATATATAATTCACAATACACTACCTAATATGTACTATGTACTCACCACTATACACTACACACTATACAATATAGACTACACGCCATATACTATATACTTTACACTATATGCACTATACTATGCATTATATACTACGTACTATATACTATGTACTACTGTATATACTATAACACGACAATATGCATTACAGTATATACAATATGAAATGAGTGAAATGAGCTGTAAAATGTATTTATCTTACACTTTTATTGTTTTTTTAATTACTTGTGAGTGTATTCTGTTCCAGAGTATTCTGACTTGGTATATCAGGCCATAAAATAAGGGCAGGAATGTGCGCAAAGCGATAGTTAAACCTTACACATCGTCACGTTAAAACCCTTTTTATCATTTCCAAATATGTTATGACACAAATGACCTAAAGCCTGCAGCATACTGGGTAGACACATCACCCAGAGGAAGGGAGACGAGCACTCGGACTTGGACTCCACTCCCGTATTTCTACAGAAATCCATCTTTAAGAACATCATCTGGAAATAAAATGTGCCTAGACTTACAATTATTAAATCTTTAAATAATTAATGTGAAAAAAGCTTGAAGGGTGTAAATCCCTTTTCCTCCTCTAGAGGGCAGAATACATTTTCCAGATCACATTATACATAAAATGATAATAAAAATCTGTTGGTATAATGTGTATGAATGCTATTATTTCCATGCTAACATTCTCTCTCTCTCTCTCTCTCAGTTTCACTCAGACTTTACTCCATCTGCTGAAGGGCAACATCGGCACGGGGCTGCTGGGATTGCCGCTGGCGCTGAGGAATGCTGGGATACTGGTGGGTGAAGCCTGTGATCGCTAGAGCTGTTTGTTAGAGCTGACCTGAGATCAGCCGTTTCCTTTAATACACAACAAGCACATAAAGATAAACTGATCCAATATAAAAAAATAAAAATAACAGGATCTAATATTGTAATTGTAATTGTACTCTCTCTCTCTCTCTCTCTCTGTGTAGTTGGGCCCGGTGTGTTTGGTGCTGATGGGTGTGGTTTGTGTGCACTGCATGCACATCCTGGTGAACTGCAGCCACCAGCTGAGCGAGAGGTGTGTGTGTGTGTGTGTGTGTGTGTGTGTGTGTGTGTGTGTGTGTGTTTGGTGATGTATTTACGATCTCTCTCATGCTCTGTCTCAGGTCAAAGAAGTCGCCTCTAAGTTATAGTGAGACGGTAGCCGTTGCCATGGAGACAAGCTCCTCCCACTGCCTGAGGAGAGGATCCAATTTCGGCAGGTGAGGCGTCCCATCGTGCCTTTCCTCAGTCTAGCTACTGTACTCAGACGTAGCTTACGCTAGGTCACTAGCCAGGCGCGAACGTTAGAGCTCAGGTGTTTTTATTTAAAAACGTTGCACAGTTCATTTATTCCAAGGTCGTTGGTGACGGTTCTCTCTTCTCGCAGACTGTTGGTGAACTTCTTCCTGGTTTTGACCCAGCTGGGCTTCTGTAGCGTGTACTTTGTCTTCCTGGCGGAAAACATTAAACAGGTGAACGCCCCAATCATCGTCCAATCAGAATCCATCTTCTCGTTTGATTAAAAAACTAAACTAAAATGTCCAGATGTCCAATGAGAATCCATGGATAGACTATTCATTAAGCAGGTCATTGCCTTATCCAATCAGACAGGCCCTGGCTATCTTCCGTCCAATCAGAGTCCTCTATTTATGCGACTGCAAATTTGAATAAAAATCAGAATCCAGCATTAGATATTAAGTGCATCACATAATATTTTTTTTTATTTAATGTGTATTCATGTATGCTTCTGATGTGTGTGTGTGTGTGTGTGTGTGTAGGTGGTAGAGGGTCACAATATTAACTCCTCCTCCTCATCATCATCCGAAGCAGTGTTAGGGTTTTACTCAAACAGCTCAGAAGAAGGCGGAGGCCCTGTTGTTGTTACCACGGTGACGGGGCTGGACCAGCGAGTGTACATGCTCCTCCTACTACCCTTCCTCATCCTCCTGACCTTCATCAGGGAGCTGAGCAACATGGCACCCCTGTGTGCTGCGGCTAATCTCGCCATGGCCGCCAGCCTCGCGCTCATCTTCGCCTACATTCTCACTGTGAGTGTGTGTGTGTGTGTTTCTATTCTATTTCTGTATGTTATGAAAATACAAAATATAAAGTCAAATAAGCATAATAAACATACAGTAATGTGTGTGTGTGTGTGTGTGTGTGTAGGATGTTGGCGATCCCAGGCAGCTCCCATACATCTCCACATGGAATAAGTTCCCCTTCTTCTTTGGAACTGCCATTTTTGCCTTTGAAGGGATTGGAGTGGTAAGTGTGTGTGTGTGTGTGTGTGTGTGTGTGTGTGTGTGAGACAAAAAAAGGATTAGTACCTATCAGTCGCAACAAGTCTGAGTCAGGAAGCTCTGCAATGAGACTTAATGTTTATTTCAGTCTAATGCGTATCCTGGAGCTCTACCACAAGGTCCATTATTTAGCTCAGTATGAGGCCTGTCGCAGAGCTCCACCATGAGGCCCACCATGTAGAATAAGCCCTTTCACCAGGTTCATCATGAGACTCCTCACTTTAAGTTCAGTGTAAGACCTTTCACAAAGCTGCAGTGTGACTCCCAGTATGAAGCATGCACGGCTTGCCGTAAAGCTCAACCGAAAGGCTTAACCAAATTTGAACTTAGCATGAGGCCTAGTAGGCGGCACGGTGCTTCAGTGGTTAGCATTGTCGCCTTGCACCTCCAGGGTCCGGGTTCGATTCCTTTCCTGTCTCTGTGTGCATGGAGTTTGCATGTTCTTCCCGTGGTTGGCGGGTTTCCTCCGGATACTCTGGTTTCCTCCTACAGTCCAAAGTCTGCTAACTGGCATTCCTCAAATTGCCAGTAGTGTGTGAATGCGTGTGTATGTGTGTGTTCTGCGATGGATTTGCACCCTGTCCAAGGTGTACGTACCCAACCTCGTGCCCTAAGTCTCCTGGGGTAGGCTTCAGGCCCCCCACGATCCTGAATACAGGATAAAGCAGATAAAACAGTACAGACAATGAGCGAGTGAGTGAGTGAGGCCTATTGCAGAGCTCCTCCTGTAGGTCCAGCACTCACTGTGTTGTAATGTCTGTCATGTATCTCCATCATAGGCCCATCATTGAGCTTACCATAAGGCCTGTCATGAGTTCAATATAGGGCGTGTCATAGAGCTCTAGCATGAGGCCTTATATTGAACTAAATGTTAACATTGGGCCTCATGATGGAGCTCCACGACAGGCCCCATAATGAACTAAACGTTGAATCATGTGAACTTTATCACGACTCGTTTCATGATATGAAGTTTGATGACCATGTATGACAGCTCCACCTCGACGCCCACTATTCAGCTCAGTGTAAGACCTGTGACAGAGCTGCATTACGAGACTCACCTTTACGTTCATTCTGGGCCCTGTCACGGAGCTCCAACCTGAGGCCCATCATCTATTTCAATTTAGCAGAATAAGTAAAAATAATTGCGGTCTCATCGCTATAGATGAATCAGAATTGTGCTAATACTCGGAATGACTTAACTCTTGCTCGTAATGCAGCTTATGTGTAAGAAAAAATAATATATATGTGTGTGTGTGTGTGTGTGTGTGTGTGTGTGTGTGCGTGCGTGCAGGTTCTTCCTGTAGAAAATCAGATGCGCGAGCCAAAGCGCTTTCCCTGCGCCCTTGACGTCTCTATGGGCATCGTCATTGTCCTCTATGTTACCTTGGCGACGCTTGGCTACCTCCGATTCGGTGATGACATCAAAGGAAGCATCACTCTCAACCTGCCACATGACTCCTGGTAACAATACTACATTAAAGAAAAAAAACGGGACTCAAAAAGTCTAGAAGTCATTTATATTCAAACGAATATGCAAATGTGTTTTAGTATGCTAACATATGCATGCACTCTTAGAAAAACAAGGTTCCTCAAAGGTTCTTTCTGTAATTAAGGCTTTTTAGCTTTTGAAATGAGTTTCAGTTGGCATCGGTCCTCATAGGGAAACTACGTGGTAGGGTTGTATATAAAGCCTCCACTAAAGAACAAACCAAAGAGCATCAAGATTAAGTTTTTATTCTCTCCATATCCCTGACTGTGTGTGTGTGTGTGTGTGTGTGTGTGTGTGTGTGTGTGTGTGTGTGTGTGTGATTAAACTGATTTTAAATATCCTCTGTTGCAGGTCTAATCTCCTGGTGAAGGTGCTCTACTCGTTCGGAGTGTTTGTGACGTTTGCCGTTCAGTTCTTCGTTGCAGCGGAGATCGTGGTTCCCACAGTGTGTGAGCGTGTTCCCGAAAGATGGAGACGACACGCTGACCTCGGCACACGAGCATCGCTGACTTGTATTACCTGTGAGTTTAGTAAACACACACGTACCCATACACGCCAACACACACACACATTCTTGTTTCACAGTACTTTTGGGGACCAAATGTTCATGTTCATGGTTTATGAAGACTTTCCATTGACAGAATGATTTTATGATTGACGCTACACTAAACCTTCACCACAGTAGGTAATATTTTGGCTCCTTTAAATGTAAGAACACAATTTGTTCAGGATTCCTGAGACATTTATAGTGTCCTCATAATGATAGGATGGTGTCCCTGAATCATCCTTAAACTTTGGTGCTTACAAACAAGGCTTGGGGACAAAAAAAAAAAAAAAACCTACCACAAACGTTCTTTTTAGGGTGCTGTAATGGCGTTTCTAGTTATGAGGAAATCCAAAAGTGCCCCGGACTACAGCCATATACAGTATGTGACAATAAAGTGCCCTCATGGGTGACGTTTCAGCAGAAGTAAATGTGATCGCGGCATGTAAAGCACCCCTGTGTGGAAGAAGCAAGAGACAAAGTGTCCTTTAAATGAAGAAGATGTAACGCAGTGCCCTGTGAGTTGCCGTGTGATGGGCTGAGCTGGAGCTTCGATGAGGTTTGTAATGAAAAACAAAATTGAAAAAAGTTACAAATCTGAACACTTCCTGTATTTATTACAAAACTGTTTGTTTGGGGAATAAAAAAAGCATTTTAATACAGAGCATGTTTCTTAAATTCTGCCTCGCATAATAAAACGTTCATAGTAATTACGAGTGTAGCGTAACGATTTTGCGTCTCTTCATTTGTCCCGCCTCGAAGACGTCTCTCTATGATGATTGGTCGACCTTTCAAAAAGGCAGAACCTCATAACGAGTTAGCGAAAGGCCATCGAAGACGCATGACATCATGAACTCGTACATACATATATGACAGAGGACAACGCCGTCTTGTACAACTAAAGTTAAGAGCTTCAAAAACTTCTTCCGGAGTGAATCAGATTGTCCTGATCAGCATCAGCGCCACTGGGGAGAGATATTCCTTCCAGCAATGTGTAACTCTCCTGTTTGCCAAGCACACTGTTTATAGTCATTTCTAAAAGAGCTATTAATGATTAACGGATCAGACATCAAGCCGCCGTCTCACTTTAATAGACCGCTCACTTTGATCTTTCTTTAGTTGATGAGCAAACGACTTGTCCTGATTCCAAATTTATAAAATGTTTGTTCTGAAAATCAAAGAAGCTTCTTAATGTGGTGTGTGTGTGTGTGTGTGTGTGTGTGTGCAGTCTAATCGAATCTTAAGTTTTGCCTTTGCCAGATACAACGCAAGTCAATTTGATTGATTAGGTGAAGCTTTATGTTGTTGCTCTAAATTTACCTTACTGTTTTTTTTTTAACCATTGAACAGTAAGAAGTGTAATAGTGACTTTAGCTGCATTGCATGTAAAAGCTGTTGGAACAGGAGATTCTGTATTATTCTGTATTCATTTACAAAAATGGTCTGATAACAAACAAGAATTAAGCCTCCAAAATTTGCACCCTTGGTTTGTAATACCGTGTGTCTAAGGACTGTCCAGTATATTCGTAAAACCTGGAAGAATAGTCCTGTAATGTCAACTTTGCAGAGGACTAGGGGAAAAAAACAAAAACAAAAAAACATTAATGAGCGTGACGGGAGATCATTTAAATGCATGATGAAGTGTCACTAAAAATGGACTGTAGAAATTAGGACTATGTGTAAGAGCATTTCCCCACACACACACACACACACACACACACACACACACACACACACATGCACAATGTGGTGAGAATTGTGGACATGAGTGTGTGTCCATGAGAAAACCACTTGTTAGTGAGACTCATCAGGAAAAAAAAAGGCTTCAGTTTGCTAGGGAGTAAAAATATTGGACTTGGTCAAAAATATTGGAAAAAGGTCATGTGACCTGATGAGTCCAGGCTGAGCCTATTCCAAAATTAATGCAATTCTTGAAACATTGCCACAACGAACGTGTTCCCTAATCAAAGCTAAAGGCGGTCCAGCAAAATATTGTAGTGTGTACACGACCAGTCAAAAGTTTGGACACACCTTCTAACACCATGATATGTCCGTCTACACTGTAAAAACAATACTGAAGGCGTTTATCCAAACTACACAATAATCTAACTGTTTGCATCTCCTTCCGCTTTGTGGGTGACGCAAGTGCGCTGTGTCGCGCCAAAAACAAACAATTGCGCAAAAACATAACGCAAGCTTTTAAAATGTATTAAAAGAAGCTTTGAGGCAGAAGATTTTGCCTCGATCATTTTTTGTAATCGATTTACTCGAGGAATCATTTCAGCGCTAAAACACTGAATTAGACAGCGTGTCCAAACGTTTGACTGGTACTGGATGTACTCTTCACTACGCACTACTCACGATGTCTTACTAGCGTTAGTATGCGTCATTGACGGTTAAAGAGTTTGTAGAAACAGTTAAAATGTTAAATGTAATAATAATCTGCTGATCTTTAGTGTAACGAGTGATTATTATTATTATATTATTATTATTATTATTATTATTATTATTATTTGAGGTTGAAGTCCACGTCCATGTCTGTGTGTCTATGTACAGCAGAACTTTCTGTCTCACTTATTAATACACAGAAATCACATTCTGTAAGGTTGAGTATCTGACGCCTTGTTTACGCTAAGTTGTACGTCTTTCGTCGTCACACAAACACTCGCCCTGTTTAACGTAGATCATCACACCCGACAGGCGACCGTTGGGTTGAGCGATCACGTTTACTCAACACTTTTACTTGGGGTCTAACACTCTCAGTTCGGGTATTTTACGCGCCCTCACCTCGCACTGCAGCGGATATGTTTACTCTAATGTTTTATCTCATAGCGCCGCTTCACATCACTGCTTTAATTAGCGCCGCGGTTTCGGAACAAACTGATTTTAAGCTTCGCGCAGGAAGATTAAACGTACACTGATCCGTCCGTTTATTTTCAAGGTCAGTTTTTAAAAGATTCGTACCTTGTTTTTGAGTAAGCCATGCTGTGTCGCGCGTTTGTGTTTCGTGAGTATTTCAGGGCTTTGTAAGGGGCGTTACGGTTGTTTCTGTGTCTTCCATTTACGGTAAACAGTCGCGGTGATCGGCTCTGTTCCTTGGCTCTGGCTCCACCTCGGGGACAAAACGCTGTATTCGTCTTAAAAAAGCGATGGCTGCTGTGAGGTAATCTGGCACAGAACAGCTCATAACGTTCCTTCTACTCAACATTTGAATTAAATTAATGGTGCAGGCAAATACCAAAGGACTGGCAAAGCTTCATTACATTCTGTCGAGCCCGAAACGAAGCCAAATCTGAAAAGCTGAAACAAAATGGTCGGGACAGACCGGTTAGCAATGTCGCCTTGCACCGCCGGGGTCCGAGTTCAATCTCCGGCCAGGCTCGATTCCCGTCTCTGTGTGCATGGAGTTTGCATGTTCTCCCCCGTGCTTGGTGGGTTTCCTCCGGGTGCTCCGGTTTCCTCCCGCAGTCCAAAGACAAGCAGATTAGGCTAACTGGCGTTATCAAATCGCCAGTAGTCTGTGAATGAGTGTGTGAGTGAGTGTATATGTGTGTGTGTGTGTGCCCTGCGATGGATTGGCACCCTGTCCATGAGGGTTAAACGGAGCTCTACCACGAAGTCCATCATTTCTGTCAGTCTGAGATCCGTCACCATAAGGCCTGTTACAGAACTCCACCATGGGGCCCACCGTTTATTTCAGAACAAGGCTTATCACAGAGCTCGACAGTCAGACCTGTCACACAGTGCTCCTCCGTGAGCCCTGTTATATAACGTAGAACAGGACCTGCGACAGAGCTCCACCGCGAGACTCGTTACATAACACAGAATGAGCGCTGTCACACAACCCCACCATTAGATGCATCATTTATTTCTTCAACACGAGGCTTGTTGTTCTGCACTGTGGTGAGGTCTGGCGTCCAGCGGTCAGGATTAGCGGTGCAGTGTTGGACAGTCATATCACATAGTAGTGAACGGTGTCTAATGCGTGCGTGCACTTCTTGCGTTCAGAACGAGTTCCGCCATTATTAATTATACAACATTTATTTACAACCGTTTGTTCTGAATTTGTTTGGATACGAGGCCTCCTGTGAGTGCGGTTATAGAGTACAGCAGCACTGAGACATTTAACTACACCTTCTATTTAACAAACAAATCACAAGTTTGTTAAACTGTTGTATAAAAGCAATATCGCACTTGAGGTTGTGGCGTTGTACTGAATAACAGCACGGCTGATAACCGGTTATAACCAGCACAACAGCACTCTGTATCATGTGATCGGGCTTAATTTTATTTCAGAATGAGATGGGATCTTTTGTATGAGTGATATCTTTCATCTCTCTCTCTCTGGTACATGATAATAACGCTCATCATCCATGCAAAGAGCACCGTCTAACGATGAGGTCAGGGTTAGCAGGGGTCAGACAGGCTGCAGCAAGCCGAATCACGGAGCGGCGTGAGGTCACCTGAGGGTAAGATGCTGGCACGAATGCACAGGCTTGTGATGGAGAGTCACGATTCACCCAGGTGTAGCGATGAAGAGGGTTCTTAAGTCAGGAGAGGTAAACACCAAGTACACTGAAAACTCCAGTGATCCGGAACGCGCGTGCACAGCATGGGACAACTGAATGACGAGACGTTCACATTTTTTAAACCCATTGTCTGATGATGAGTCTGATATACAGCCCTGTTTTACTGGTACAGGCCGGAAAACATGGTCATATACACACATCCTCAAGGTGGCAGCAGCGGACAGGCACTCTCTGAGTGTGTGTGTGTGTGTGGTGTGTGTGTGTGTGTGTG
>QMIH01000439.1:91102-124666 GCA_003987875.1 Clarias batrachus | reverse complement strand
GTGTGTGTGTGTGTGTACGTGTGTGTGTGTGTACGTGTGTGTGTGTACGTGTGTGTGTACGTGTGTGTGTACGTGTGTGTGTACGTGTGTGTGTGTGACCAAAACAGGAAGAATACTGCTATCATTACTACTACTATTAGTGCTGCTCCATTTCTTCCAAAATCACTCCTATCACTGTTACTCTTAATATTACTCCTAATACTGCTATCAATATTATTACTAGTGCTACTACTTTTACTACTTCTACTTTCATCAGTACTACTGCTACTATTATTACTATTACTACTAACATTATTACTACCCCTATCTCTAGTAGTACTACTATACTATAAGTATCACTATCACTACTAGTACTACTGCTAGTACTGCTATCACCACTATTACTCCATCTACGTCTACTACTTTTTGCTACTTGTACTATTATTACTATTACTACCAATGTTATTACTATTACTATACTATTTCTATTAGTACTACTATCACTACTAGTACAGGTACGACTATTATTACTGATATTATTACTACTTTTCCTACCATTAAACTCTAACTCTAACTACCATTTTTGCTACTTCTACATTAATCACTACTATTACTGCTGCTACTACGATCACTATTACTACCACTATTATTATTGCTATCTAGTACCATCATTACTACTATTACTACAACTTCTTTCACTACTTCTCCTACTATTACTACTAACGTTATTACTATTACTACCCCTATTTCTATTCCTACCACTATTAGTACTACTGTTACTGATTATTAGTGCTACTATTCCTGCTATATTTACAATTTGTCCTACTATTTTCACTACTTCTACTTTCATCACTATTATTACTGTAACTAGTATCACTACTAGTACTGCTACTGTATTGTTACTGCTGTAACTATTATTACTATTGTTTTTTTAGTTATTTCTACTTCCATCAGTACTACTGCTACTGCTATCACTACCACTAGTGTTATTACTACTAACACGATCACTACTATTATTACAACTAATTCTCTTTCTACTACGGTCACCAGTGTTATTACTACTATTGATTACTGATATCACTAATACAACTTCTATTACTTGTTTTACTATTTTTACTACATTCACTACGACCATTAATTCCACTATACTTTTAGCACTACTACTATTACTATTCTTACTACCACTACTATTTCTACCATTACTAGTACTGCTATTTGTACTACTACTACTACTGTATAATTACATACACCACTATGTTTACTACTGTTATTACTACTATTACTAATGTTACTGTGATTATTATTACTACCACTAGTACTACTTTTATTACTGCCACTGTTACTAGTACTATTACTAGAACGGCTGTGATTACTGCTATAACAGCATTTATTACTATAACTAGTAGAGGTGCACTAATCGATCGGCCTGTAATCATAGTCGAATGGATTCCTGCAGTAACCGATTGTGTGGTGCAACAGAAACGTTCACGCCGTCATTCCGGGATCAGGAGTTCGAATCCCACTGCGAGCCAATCATGCGAGTCTCTGCTTCACAGTTCAAGAAACTTGTGCCACAATCAGTTGGATTTTATTTGAAAGCAAGAAAGTCCTCTCAACTTGTGCAATTTGACAGAAAATATAAAAGTTTTTTTTTTTAATAGTTCATGTTTTATTATGTATTTATAATAAAAATTTTCATTAAAGTTATAAAAATCTTTCCAAATTGAAATTAGTAGAACAGCGAAAGAAACATCAAATCGAATCGTGGGCAGAAGCTCTTTGAGTCGTTTCTATCCATCAGCCTTGTTTCAGCTCATCACTGAGATAAAGCTGAGATTCAGGAGGAGATGTAACAGTAATATTACAAAAGCTCGAGCAAACGGAGCGTGAACGCGACGCCGCTGAGACGATTCCAACTGAAATTTCAAAGGTAATGTCGCGTTAAACAAAATCCTGCGAGTCGCAAACTCTCTCTAATCCAATCGTGTGATTCACATCAGTCCCACTTCTCGTCGGGTTTTTTTATTTTAATACAATGAGGCGACGCTCCGCTCTGATGGCGTCTCGCTTTGTGCCTTTATAGCATTCGTGGCTTTTAGACCTCGCAAACAAAACGTTAAAATGAGGTAGAGAGAACGTGCGCTTAGAGCCGAGGACGGAGTCAGACTTATTCCATTAGTTATTAACTCCGTATACGGTGGTATCCCGGCATACAGACGCCCCGCCTCATCAATTAGAAGCATTTTGGCATACGAGGAACGAATTTGCATCAGTGGAAAGCCAAGTGAAGTGTTTTCATATATTTTTTTTATTATTTTCTTTTTTTTTTTTATTTCATTTTCTGCAAGATTTAGTGAAGACATAACACGACAGGACCCAAGAATGTTATCAAGAGGAAAATCGAGCCGCTTTCAGTTTGGTTTTTAAAGCAGCCGGTGCCGAACGCAATCATAAATTAAGGTACAATGAGGTTTAATGTCTGTTTATTTCATATTTTACCTCAGTTATGTGTCTTTTCTAAACGTTTTGATTGTTTTATATGATTCTAGTGTTGGAAATCGGTAATATTGGTAATATTTTTGGGAGGCTGGAACGGATTATCTGCATTTACATTATTCCCTATGGGACAATGCGTCTCACTATACGAAGTTTCACCTCAAGAACTCGCCTCCGGATCGGATTAAATTCATATGCCGTATTTGATCCTTAAATACTTTTATTTATTTATTTATTTATTTATTTAATAAAGCTCCTTATACAGCGTGAGTGAGAAACGGCTCTCGGTTTCATCTTTAAAGTGACGCTCTGTTCGGGATTTTTTTCGGCGTCTGCAGCGTTTGTTAAAAACGATTAAACGTCTTGAAGTACTGTATGTCCAGTATGGTAAGGACAGAAATCTCATCACAACAGCAGCATAAGCTTAAGTGTTCATGTGGTTAGAGCTCAGCAGGCTGTTCAGAGGGTTTTTTTCCCCTAATTGCCATCTTTTCACCAAGTGCTTGTCCAACCTTCAGACAGCGTCAGAAGCCTTCAGGGGATTTTGACGTTTTGATATTCCAGTGGACTGAGGTGGTCAGCTGTGGTGACGGAGCCTGAGGCGATCGCCTGGTTTGTCTGGCGTATAGCGACGCGTCTGCTGAGTGATGTTGAGTCGCATTAATCCGAGAGAGAGAGAGAGAGAGACTAAACATACTGGAATGCATTTCACTTTCTTTCTTTCTTTCTTTCTTTCTTTCTTTCTCTGTGTGCAGGTGCCGTGGCTGTTCTGGTCCCCCGTTTGGATCTGGTCATCTCGTTCGTGGGCGCGGTGAGTAGCTCCGCCCTGGCGCTCATCTTCCCGCCCCTGGTGGAGCTGATGGCGCGCCCCGCTCGTCCGTCTGCCCTCGTTTACCTCAAGGACCTGTCTGTCGCGCTGATCGGATTCCTCGGCTTCATCACCGGGACCTACGTCACGGTGGGGGAGATCTTGTACCCGTCCCCATGACGACGAGAACGCAGCCACACCCGCTGCTCCAGACGGTGATGATGAACTGCATTGCGTGTGTGGCACTACACGCTCTCGCGCTGATTGAGGCACAATGCACAGGTCGAGGCGTTTAAGCGCTCGATTACTTTATCATTCCAGCTGCACACACTCATGCTGAGTGTGTGTGTGTGTGTGTGTGTGTGTTTGTACGTGAGAGAAAGAGAGATATTCCTCCTTTTGTGTGTATGTTTATATGTTTATACACTGTTCTGTACACTGTAATATTTATACCCTTTGATTAATCAAATTTATTATTAATAAATTAATCACTTTAACGTTCCCATTTCCGATTAGTTTATTTTGTAATTTGTGAGAATTTGCTTATAAATTGCACGGTGGTCCAATTCAATTCAATTTTATTTGTATAGCGCTTTTAACAAGTGACATTGTCGCAAAGCAGCTTCATACAATCAAAAGAAGAAAGTTTGTAGCGGTCCAGCGGTTCGATTCCACCTGTACCTCTTAGATTTGTATTTTTTTTTTTTTATACTTCCACTTCCCTTTATTTCACTCCTTATCCAAATGCACCATTTCGGTGTCTATGCAAATGAGCTTCTCCTGAGCCACACCCCTCCAACGCCCAACAATAGGGGAAAAACTAATCTAACTGGTTTGTTTAAACTCTAATCACAAAGCGAAAACAGAAAACTACACAAATCAGTAAATAAAAGATGTTTTACTGTGACAGGCTACAAAGTGCCTAAAGATCCAATTCAAAAATCAGTTGTAGAGACCTCATTTCCCCTCTCATCCTTTCCAACCACTCAGCATTCAGCATCAGCATCAGCAGTATCCTAATCACCGCCTGATCATCTCTCATCACCTGCACCTGTTTCTCACTGGTTCGTATGTTAGATACTGTTTTATGCTTTAATGACGCATCGCTCACTGCGTGACTTAGCCGGTACAGGGACTGGACTGAAAATGAGAGACAAAAATGTCCTTCAGGAAGCCTGGAGAAGTGTTCCTCAAGACTTCATTAAAAATACAAGAAGGTCTGGAGCGTTGGAAGCAAAGCATGAAGAATTCTGGGGACTCGAGACTTTCGCACAGTACAGTATAATAGAAGTTTTAGAAGTCTTCAGAGTGTGTGAAAGCGGGATTTACAGCTTGCGTAAGTCTTTACGAGCTTAGCACACCTGGACTTGCATAATTTCCCCGTGACAGCTCGTCTCAGGCTCAGTCGGAGCGGATACGCCGTGTTTATGAACCGGCATATTCCGGTCTCGCCACTGATTCGCGGGGAGCATGCTCAAGGACTGTCAGAGTTTTGCCCTGAAGCCGCTCCAGGGGCCTCGAGTCATGCGTAAGGTCATCCCGCTCTGATATCGCATGCACGCTTGAAGAGAATTTCTTTTCATTGTATCTGGCTGCTTAAATCCGTCCCTCGAGCCTGAGCAGCGTTTCTGTCTCTGCTGCTGAAATCCACTGGAACAGCGTCATGCTTCCACCACCAGGCTTCACCCAGGCTCCTCTACATGAACAAAGCCCTTCACTCGGTCACTGAATTCCGTCAGTAACCAGGTCGTTAGTTTTTATTTACCCATTTATCCTACTTTGAATTTGAATCCGAACCATTTCTCATGCTTGTTGTCATGGTTACGTTCTATGGTCAGTTAATCAGAAGCGAGTATTGTCCTTGTGTATGGTATAAAATCTTTGAATTAAACTTTTACTCTGGTTCACTTTTTGTTTACACACAATCTTTAATGAGGTCATTGACATTTCTTTTTTTTTTACTTCCCCTTTCTCTCTCTCTCTCTCTCTCTCTGTCCATATTTTTCTCTCTAAACACACAGTGTCTCTCTGCTTTTTGCCTCATTAGTTTGGCCGGAGCTTATATTCTCCTCATGCCCGCTCCAGTCACACATCGCTGCTCTCCTGACAGCTGGCACGAGAGAAAGAGAGAGAGAGAGAATAAAATATATTTAAAAAGATGACAATGCAACAGACACTAAGGGATGGAGAGAAGAGATTATGGATTGAAGCGGTTGAGAGAGAGAGAGGGATAAGGGGGTGTGGTGTGGAGAATCTGAAAGTAGAAGAGGGCGCGAGTGTGTGAGCGAGAGGACACGAGTGTGTGTGAGCGAGAGGACGTGTGTGTGTGAGCGAGGGGACGAGTGTGTGTGAGCGTGTCTCAGACACGTGAGGACAGAAATAGACCTCGTCAGCTTTTTACAGAAGAGAACCAGAGAGGATTTCTGAAAGGAATTTCAAGCATCCAGAAAATCCACAACACTGAATATTTAATGCCGCTGCCTGGTTTCCATCAGGATCGGCCACCACGCAGACTGGAGCTCTGCACAATGTATTGGCACCCCTTGATCCTGTCCATAGTGTCTCCTCTGTTTATTACCAAAAAACGTAAACGTAAGTTTGAAGGAGTTGCAGCTCCACTCACCGAACAGCACCACATTATTTTATATACATACAGCGCCGTAAAAAGTATTTGCCCCCTGCTGATTTTTTGTTTTGTTTTGTTTTGCATATTCGTCACACTTAAATGATTATGGTCATCAAATCAGTTTTATATTACATGAACATAACTAACAATCATAACATGATGATTTCATTTATTTAGGGAAAAAAAATGATGAAAATGTAAAAAAAAAAGTAATTGCCCTCTAAAATCTAATAACTGGTTGTGTCACTCTTGGCAGGAAGAACTGTAGTCCAGCGTTTGCGATAACCGGCACTGAGGAATTTTGTCCCACTCTTCTTTGCGGAATTGTTTTTATTCAGCCACGTTAGAATGTTTTCGAGCCTGTTTAAAGATCTCAGTGTTTTAAGTTCAGACTTATTCAGCCACTCTATTAATTAATTAATTAATTAATCAATCAATCAATTAATTATTGTTTTTTGAGCCATAAATAACTCACTTTTTATGCTGCTGCATAAGCCACTTGAGCTTAAAGTCACGAACTGATGGTCAGAAATTCTCCTTCAGGATTTAATTTGTCTGACAGATTTATATTCAAGTGATTTATTGATTTCACAGGCCTGGCGAGGTTTAACTGCGACAGGCTGCAAAGTGCCTAAAGATACCATTTAAAAACTGGTTGTTTATGGAACAAACTCATCAGCGACCTCATTTCCCCTCTTGTCTGTTCCAACCCCTCAGCATCAGCACTGAACTAATCACCTCCTGATCATCTCCCATCACCTGCACCTGTTTCTCACTGGCTCAGGACTTAGTTAGAATTTAGAAGTTAGATTTTTTTTTTTTTTTTGAAAATGCTTGAATGATTTATTGCTCACTGTGGGGCTTAACAAACAAAAAACACTCCTCTGAAACTGCACAGGTACAAGAACTGAACTTAAAATGAGAAACCAAAAAGACCTTCAGGAAGCCTGGAGAACTATTTCTCAAGACGACATTAAAAATACAAGAAAGTCTGGAGCTTTGGAAAAAAAATATAAAGAAATTGAGGAGGTCAATACTTTTGCACAGAACCGTATGTATATTTAATGTATGCATCATTTGCATAAATAAATATAAAATGAAATTTCTAAGTAAAAATATCAGCTTGGTGGCAACTTTTTATTTCATTTTCTGATGTTCAAGTCGCTCATGTTTTGTTTGAACGGATGATCAAACTTAGTTTTTCTCAATATTTATTTCTTAATAGTTTAGCTTGTAGAGAAACAAACATATATATTAATCAGAGCAGCTTAAACAATTTCTTTTGTATTGTTGAAAAGAAATTCTTACTCCTTATTATTTACGCTTCAGATGATATTTTGACGTTCTGCATTATGTAAACAGCGGCTCGGTGGCTTAGTGGTTAGAGGTTGCATCTTCTCCTCTGGGTTTCCTCTGGGTTCCGCCCACAGCCCAAAGACATGCAGATTAGGCTAACTGGCGTTTCCAAATTCCCCGTAGTGTGTACGGTCGTAAAACTGGGAAGAGATACGATGGTAATCTCCATCGGCCTCCACGCTCCCTAGTTGGAATATGAGGACTCCAAGATGGATGGTGGGATTATTTAAATACGAAGGCAAAGTTAAAGTCCTTATTAAACAGCCAGGCAGCCCGTCTAACCTCGTTAGCTGAACGTTTTAGAAAAAGCATCTTGTATATGTCTCTGTAATAACTTTTCAAACAAACATGAATCATAATTATCTGATTTCAGTTCGCTGTATCGTGCTGTAGCTACTAACTAATTGTCATCTGTTCGTAGAATTGGATCTGGATCACAAACAATTAGCGAACGAATCCACTGAAAACAAAACAGCGCTGTTTAACAGTGCTACGGTGTGTAGTGTGTGTGGTGTGTGTGAAGTCGAGCAGAGAGAGAAAACCTACGAGTGTTTGAGCACAGTAATCTCCAACCACCCTGCGGGAGCGATTTCTTACCGGAGTCGGTGAAGAAGGAGGAAAAACAGCTCTGAGTTCTTGGCAGCAAAGAAGAAGAAGGAAAAATAATGAGCAGCCCTTGGCTCTGGGGGGGAGAGAGAGAGAGAGAGAGAGAGAAAAAGAGCGAGAGAGAGTGAGAGAGAAAAAGAGTGAGAGAGAGAGAAAAAGAGAGAGAGCAAGAGAGAGAGAAAGAGCGAGCGAGAGAAAAAGAGAGAGAGAGAGCGAATGAGCAAGAGAGAAAAAGAGAGAGAGAGAGAAAAAGAGAGAGAGAGCAAGAGAGAGAGCAAGAGCGAGCGAGAGAGAAAGAGAGAGAGCGAGAGTGAGAGAGCGAGAGTGAGAGAGCGAGAGTGAGAGAGAGAGAGAAAAAGAGAGAGAGAGAGAAAAAGAGAGAGAGAGAGAGAGAGCAAGAGCGAGCGAGAGAGAAAGAGCGAGCGAGAGAGAAAGAGAGAGAGCGAGAGTGAGAGAGTGAGAGAAAGAGAGAGAGAGAGAGAGAAAAAGAGAGAGAGAGAGCGAGAGAGAGAGATTAAAGCTCATCTTGGGAAAGGAACACACTGCAAATTTTCTGGTTGCAGAACGCCACAGGGACGGCGAGTCACCGTGTCAGCTCGCCGCTCTCGCCCCGGAGATTAAACACGTGTCCCGGTGTGTTTGGTTAATTTGCTGTTCGGGTGTTTGTATATTACTGTAATGATGTTTTGATTCCGGTACAGTATATTTACACGGGTTCAGATATTACCGTCTATTCTTCTGCTATTTGCTTCAGTAAAAACTTTTGCTTCATTTTTGTAAAAACTTTAGAGAAAGAGACTTGTGAGATTTGTACGCGTTCAGAGCAGCAGTGCCGGGTCGATGCGAGTCAGTCTGTACATGTACGATTACATGCGCAGTTAAGCAGAGCTCGACTCGACCATTTAATTGGACTGCTGTTCTTGTCCTAGTTTACAAGCACGGCAAGGGAACTGATTTACTGACTGATGCATATCTGACTCTGCTACACTAGGGGGCCCTGTTCATCTTGTTAGTATTGCTTTACATTACAGACTAAAACAAGCGACAAACAAATTAGCTAGCGGAAAACTGGTTTTGTTAGCGGCTTCTTCTGCTGATATGCGTTTTGTTCGACTTTCAAGTCAAAGCCAGCGATCGTGGTGAATGCAGAGTTCTACCTCGACTCCCAACTGGATAATCTGCGAGTGCGAGTCCAACGTTAAGACTTTTCTTTTAGCGCAATTTCAGTCGCACTAGCTGAGTGGTTAAGGTGTTGGAGTACAGAAAAACCCATTAGTGGGAAACACACACACACACACACACACACACACATGTGTACAAACTCGGGAAGTGAGCTGGACAAGAAAGGAAGATAAAAACTAACATGTGTTGTTGCCCTCTGGAGGTCTGGAGAGGAATTGCTTCTAGCGGATGTGAGATAAGAATTTCGTCTTAACAATAAATATAACAAAATTTTGTTGTTTATATATAATGAATGTTTGTATATTTTTATAGTCTAGTGTTTGTCCAATCAAGCAATCTATTGAACATACAATGCTGTATGTGTCCCGCCTCCGGAGGGAGGTGTTGCCCTACAGTAGCTGCTCATTATCAGAAAACTTGCCTCTACTACGGGACGTCCTCCACTTACTGTAGTTGGGAAGAAATAACCACGTACATTACAGTAGCTACTATTTTTTATCCTCGTCTTTTTGTAACGTTGGTTGCTGTTTATAGTGAACCGGAGCCGAGAATGAAGACGCAGGTGGAAACGAATTACAGCTACTATAAATTGAAGAGAAAATAAAGTAAGAAAAAGAAAAAGAAAAAAAAAGGAAGGTTAATTGAAATCAATGTCAATTTCTTCTTTGCAAGGATACGACCGGAGACTTCAGAGACCTGCCAAAATGCCAGTGAACTGAACAAATCAGCGCAGAAATTGATTTACAAACCTGAAGTGATGCTTGAGGCTTGCTGCAAGCGTTGTTATTTTAAAGATTTTCACCTATAGGCTTCAGTGATGTGACTTCAATTGATCCTTTTTTGTTGTAGATCTGAGACAACCTTTTTTCCTCTTTTGTTCGTCTTTCACCCTCTCTCTCTCTCTCTCTCTCACACACACACACACACACACACACACACACACAAGATGACTGATTTCCTGACACATCCACGAGATCACATTTGACACCACTGAAATATTGGTGAGGGAAAAAATATATATATACACACACACACACACACACACACACAGTCTATTGCCAAAATTATTCGCTTGCCTGCCTTCACATGCATATGTACTTGAGTAATATCCCATTCTTAATCCACAGGGTTTAATATGATGTTAGCCCACCCTTTGCAGCTACAACAGCTTCACACTGGTGTTGGACTAGAAGGCCTGGCTTGCAGTCTCCACTCTAATTCATCCGAAAGATCCATAAAGACATGGATGAGTGACTTTGGTGTGGAAAAACTTGCCTGGCCTGCACAGAGTCCTGACCTCAACCTAACAGAACACCTTTGGGATGAACCAAGACCAAGAGATCAAGACCAAGAGCCAGGCCTTCTCATAATGCGCCTGTCTGATAATCACATGACATTATCAAAACAGGGAAGGGTCATAATCAGGAAGTAAAATGACAAAAATAAATAAATTAATAAAAGAACGAAGCTGGGACCTAGCCAGCATGGTACCGTAGTGGTTAGCACTGTGGCCTCGCACCTACAGGTCCTGGGAGTTTGAGTTCAGCCTCAGGGTCAGTCAGTGTGTATGGAGTTTTCATGTTCTCGCCATGCTTGGTGGGTTTCCTCCAGGTACTCTGGTTTGAGCACCTCACCTGTTTCCTTCATTCCTACTTTCTGGTGAAAAAGGCACAACAGCATTGGTGGACTGACAGGATCAAGGGTTCGGGTCTTTGGGTCTGTGTGTATGGAGTTCTGGAATTCTCCCAGTGCTTGTTGGGTTTCCTCCAGGTTCCTCTCATTTAGTGTTTCGAATTGCCCATAGACTATGAGTGAGTGTGTGAGTAGATTGGCACCCCATGCACGATGTACCCCAACTAGTGTCCCATGTCCCCTGGGAAAGGCTTCAGGCATCCAGTGACCTTGAGAGAGTGAGAGAGTGAGTGAGTGAGATTGTCTTGGTTTTCTGAAGAGATGAAAAAAACATCCTGTACTCTAGGATACTTGTGAACTTTACAGCTGTAACACTCAGACTATCTTCACCAACTGCATCTCAATGTGGTACGGCAACTGTACCGCAACAGACTGCAAAGCCCTTCGGCGCGTAGTGAAAAAACACCCAATTAATAATCTGCACTCAGCCGCCCACCATTAAGGATATTAACAAGAAAGACTGCCTGTAAAGGGCAAAAGGCATTACAAAACCACATCTCAGCCTAATCAAGGACTGGAGCCTCAGCGCCTGCACAAACAGACTGAAGAATAGCTTCTCGTCTGTGGCTGATTCCATACTGAACAGCTGATCACGGTTCAATAACACCTACTGTACACTACTGCGTCTTTGCACTGTTCAACTATTCTGTGTACTTAGATAGAAAAAAAAAGACTCACACTGTGTAGTCAAAAATAAATATATATATATTCAGTATGTGTCCTTGATTCAGTAATTACTGCAGTGATTACAGTTATATGGTTCAGCTGGCACCGATCCTTTTAACTGATGTCGACAGTATCTTCTCATTCTTTAAACAACCATGTCGGAAGGTGTATCCCATGGTCGTTTATAACTCTCCAAGACATCTGGACATGGCTTCATACACATAATTGTTTATATATGACTAGGACTAGCTACATACACAAGATTTTTAAAATATATGCCTAGCCATACTAGCTACATGCGTGTAGTTACACACATAAGAATCTTTCCATGTGACTCCAGCTATGTGTGAGGCTAGTTATGTACTGTACAAGACTACAGTAGCTTTGTATGACATTATATAAAAGACTAGCTATATAAATATAGCAATATACACGAGGGTATTTTAGACTAGCTTTCTGTCAGGCTAGTCATATATAGTACAAGACAAGCTACCTGAAAGTACAGTAGTTACATACGCAAAACTATCTATAAGAGAGGTGGTGGGGGGGGTGCTTGTAGAACGACTTTCTCTCTCTCTCTCACACACACACACACACACAAGCGAAATCACTCCTGTCTGGCTCACAGATTACGTAAATTGTCTGAATAACGGATTACATTTTTGAAAATATAACGAAATAATTGAGTACTTAAATGGCGGACCTAACGCTTTAGATTACTTGTTACAGAAAAAAAAAAAAAATCCAAGTACTCTAACGCGTTACTTTGTAACGCGTTCTACCCAACACTGTTTACGAGATAGGCTACATGAAAGTAGCGACATATACAAGACTATTTATCTATGACTAACTGTGTAAGGCTATAGATACGTACACAAGTTTGTTTATATATGGCTAGCTACATACAGTAAAGTACTAGCTACATGAGTATAGCTATATACACAAGATTTATATTTATATGTGACTCTAGCTATGCGTGATGTTAGTTAAGCATAAGTCGAGCTACATTCAAAAGGCTACTTATATGAATAGCTACATGTAAATGGGTACAAACGCTTCACATTTTATATATAACTAGCTATGTGTGAAACTAGCGATATACTAGACTAGCTATTATATGAGTTTAGCTGCATACACTAGACAATCTACATATGGCTCTAGCTTTGTGTGAGGCTAGTTATTCACAAGACTAGCTAGATACTAATATGCAAACAAATCTGTTTATACAGTATGTGGCTGTAGCTACATGTTTGGCCTGTTAGCTACTCGTGACTAGCACATAAACAGGAGGATTTACATGTGACTCTGGCTACATGTGAGGACAGTTATATACAACTATCAGCCATAACATTATGAACACCTGTCTAATATCGAGTAGGACCCCACTTCTGAGAACAAAACAGTCTTGAGCTGTGTGTCCTGACTCCTTTCTACACCCAGGTCTTTCACTGTCGAGCTGGTAGTAATAAAAGTGCAAGCGGAAGTGTGAAAGCATTTGTGTACTAGTTTTTGGACCAATAAGTAATATTTCTGTCTTATCTGAATTTAGTAATAGAAAATTATCAGTCATCCAATCTTTTATATCTTGGATACACTCATTTAATCTGGACAACTTAGATATTTCATCTGGTTTTGTTGAAATGTATAACTGGGTATCATCAGCATAGCAATGGAAACTAATCCCATGTCTTCCCAAAGATGTTACTCAAGGGGAGCATGTATACTGAGAACAGCAGAGGTCCTAAAACTGATCCTTGTGGGACCCCATATTTTACTGGCATTACACTGGACAGTTCTCCATTCAGATCTACAAAATGGTATCGATCAGACAAGTAGGCTTTAAACCATTTTAACGCCTGTCCCTGAATACAGATTTTGTAAGTGATCTATGAGAATATTATGATCTACAGTGTCGAATGCAGAACTAAGGTCAAGTAAGACGAGTATTAAGGTGGAGCTAAAAACAAGTCGTTTGCGTTTAGTCATTTTAACTTGCCCAGTTTCTGTACTATAGTGGGGCCTGAAACCTGACGGAAATTCTTTGAAGGTATTGTTTTCCTGTATGAATGAGCAT
Organism: Clarias batrachus; assembly: GCA_003987875.1. Classification (NCBI taxonomy): domain Eukaryota; kingdom Metazoa; phylum Chordata; class Actinopteri; order Siluriformes; family Clariidae; genus Clarias; species Clarias batrachus. The sequence continues at coordinate 111,181 of QMIH01000439.1, read as the reverse complement.
TTTTGAGCTGACACCACATTTTCTACTATTTTTGAGATAAACGGAAGGTTTGAAATCGGTCTGTAATTGGATATTTCATTACGGTCTAGGTTAGGTTTGAGAGATTTAGGGACGTGACCTAAATATAGTGAAGAAGAAGTGAAATGTATTTCTACCTGTAGCTCTTTTCTCACAATTTTGCCTTGAGAATAATCTCATCAAATCCGTTACAGGTCACACTTCTACAGAGAACTTAAGCTGCATCTGACAGGTTTGATCAGAGAAGCTTTACCTTCTGCTCGGCAACATTCAACTTTCACATTTTGCCTAGAAACAATAGGCTTCATTTATCAAGCAGGATACACACTTCCTCACAGCTGCTCGGCTCCGAGCTCCTAATATTACCTTCACATTATCTTAAAGAATGATTAATTAAAGGGGAAAAAAAAATCTGTCCTGCCTCCTGTATGACACGAGGAACATTTATTTATTTTGATGGCTCCAATTAATCAAGTAACATCTGTCAAATTATTCCCGATGTAATTCGATGGCATTATAAATCTCCTCTGTTACCTTCAGCTTCTGCCACTAAGAAAAAAAAATAACTTGCTGAAGTCTTTCTCTTTATCTTGTCCCTGATACACAGAAACACTGAGGAGACTTCTGTATTATTCATCTCCTTGATCACTGCCCAAGTAAAAACTCACACTGGGAAGCACGTACATTCACATTCACACACACACACATACACACACACACACGCACACGCACACGTGCGCGTGCATGTAAGCACATGAGCACACACTTTATTTATTCTGTGGTCTAGTAAACATCCCAGGTTGTCAAAACCGGCATTTAGCCAGTCAAGTAAACAAAAAGGTAGACAGTTAAATAAACCTTCTAAGTGTGTGTGTGTGTGTGTGTCTGTGTCTGTGTATGCATATGTGCAATTACGTGACAGGTGTATGCAGGTAATTAAGGCTGCTTTGTTGACTGGAACAATACCATCAGGTAATAATGTATAAGTCTCTCTCTCTCTCTCTCTCTCTCTCTCACACACACACACACACACACACACACACACACAAATTCAAAGATTCTCCTCTGCTCCTCTCAACGTCGGCATTCACGTCACAGAATTTGCATACCCAATGTCGCGTGTAAGTATGCATGCCTTTGAATTTGTGTGCCCCTCTGTTTATGTGTGTGTGAATGAGTGGGTGATGTTTTCTGTTATGCATTTAAGTTCCTTACCACACGTTATTACTGGTCACGCAACGAGAGAGAGAGAGAGAGAGATGAGGTAAATTATGACTGCTGCAATCATTTCATCTCGTCTCAGCATGGCTCCTAATTTTAAAAAATCTTTGTACTTGATGCCAGGCAGTGTGTCTATGCATGTGTGTGTGTGCGTGTATGTGTGTGTGTGTGTGTGCTGGAGTTCAGGTTTTTATACGCTGTCTGAGACTCAAAATCTCCACAAGGTACGGAATATCTGATGGTTTTGACGTTATGGGGACGTTTCTGGCTGGTTACAAACCGAATAAAAAAACATGTCAATGAAGGGTCCTCACAAACAGGACACCCAGGCATGCAAAAACTAAATATACACCAATCTTCCAACGGCACGAACATGTCTTTCAGAAAACCCAGGTTTACCAGGTCGTGACTCTGGAGATGTATTACCCCTTTCTTTAAATTTAACTATGATTCTGTTAACAGTAGGAAAGAACAATTTCAAGATTGCTAGCTATTCGTCTCTGGTCCAGTCAGAACACCAACAGTCTGACCTCTTCCACAGAAAAATCTGATATTTTACACAAATATTAGTCATAATCATGGCATACAGGTTATTATAAAACTATGATCGCTTATTTATTTTATACATGTTTGAATGCATGTTTCTGAGGACCAAAAGGTCCCCACAATGATAAGATACTGTCAAATGCTTTTATTAACAAAAACACCTTCTCAAGTTTCTACAAGCAATAATTGTGTGTACTGTTTTCATTTGTAATTTTGCTTAATATTTAGGTTAGGTTTGCGTTTAGGGGACTGCTCGGCTTTAAATTTGTGCTGAAGCAATTTTGCCAAATCAAGGTCCTCACAAACACTGAAAAATTCAGGTTCCGGGTTCGATCCCTGCCTCGGCGTCTGTGTACATGGAGTTTGCCTGTTCTCCACATGCTTGGTGGGTTTCTTTCAGGTTTTCCCTGGTTTCCTCCCACAGACTACTGACATGAAGATTTGTCTAGTTGGTGTTCCCAATTGGCCATTGTGTGTGTGTGTGTGTGTGTGTCTGTGTGTTCCCTGGGATGGATTGGCACTCCGCGACCCTGTATGTATACAGGATGATCGGAATAAAAGATGAATAAATTAATGTATCATGGCTCTGTTGAATTCTGATTGCTGAGGAGGTGTTGATTACTCACTCACTCATCATCTATACCACTTAATCCTGTATTCAGGGTCACGGGGGCCTGGAGTCTATCCCAGGAGACTTAGGGCACATGGCAGGGTGCCAATCCATCACAGGGCACACAGACACACACTCATTCAAACACTACGGGCAACTTGGGAACACCAATTAGCCTAACCTACATGTCTTTGGACTGTGGGAGGAAACCCACCAAGCATAGGGAGAACATGCAACTCCATGCACACAGAGACGGGAATCGAGCCTGGCCGGGGATCGAACCCGGACCCTGGCGGTGCAAGGCGATAGCGCTAACCACTACACCACCGTGCCGCCCAGGTGTTGATTAGTCATTTTTTGAGTGTGTTTCACAAGAGAAAGGGGGAAAAAGGCAGATGACGTAATGAAGATGTAATGACTGTTTATAGCAGCTATAGTATAAGTAAGAACAGGAATATTCTAGATCCTGTTTAAGGATGTTCCAAAACGTTAAATTCTATTATGAATTACAGATGCGCTGATGCCAATTTTTTTGTTCTGATTAGTTAGAACAAGTATAGTTAACGGCATACACTAACATTTTCATAACTTTTCTTTAATAAAAAAATCAATAAATAGTTGAATTAAAAAATTCAACGAATAGTGCTGTATTCATTCGCTCATTTTCGGCGCCACTTACAGAGTATCCTATCGTGTATCCTGTACAGAGTCGCAGCGGCCTGGAGCCTATTCCAAGAGATGTTAAGTATGACATGGGGTACACAATGCTAATCCATTGCAGGGCACAAGCACATACTGTACACACACACACACTCTCACACTCCAATTACACTGTATGTTTATGATAAAACATGGACTATTAAGTGGCTTTTTGCATTTTCTTTCAATTTGCTCAATGGGTGCAGGACTTTTTTCAGGCTACTGTAAGAGCATTTTTGTACAAATAAAATCCACCTGAAAATGAATGTGCACCGTAGGGAGCTGAAATAGAGAGAGAGAGAGAGAGAAAGCAATTTAAGTTGTGTTAAATAGCTCCCTGCATGCATTGTTTTTTTTAATATTATTGCAGACTTTCTAGATCTGTATGCAATTCACATTCTGTTCATTGATTAGGCGATAAATTGAAAAACACTGTATAAATAAAGTCTTATTTATCTCCGCCTCGGTCAGGACAGGGCAGCGCCTGGAGCTATTAAAGCCAGTGCACGGCATAAACACAATACAGAACCTGAATCCATTCATAGCCGCATGCTGTGTGATTCTGCACAAATCGGTGCACCTCATGCTAGAAGCCATATACCGATGTATTTTGTCCTGTTTTAGATCGGATCTGGTGATATTTGTATTTTTTTTTTTTTTTGGTCGTACCCATTCATGTCCAGGCTTCGCCAGTGTTCCATATTATTTTATAAATATATATATATATATAAATACATATATAAATGTGGATTTTTTTTTTTTTTCAAAATTAGATTTTCAGATACATTGTTATAAAAATATAATGATTAGATAATATACTGTAAATACAGTGGAACCTTGGATTACGAGCATAATTCGTTCCGGAAGTGGACTCCGTTTTAATGGGAAAAAGCGAGGCTGGCACAAGCACATACCAACAGAATCACTTAAGTTTCACAACAAATGGACACACACACAAAACACCGTTTTAACAGGAAAAAAAAGAAATCTCACTGACCTGGTGTGAACGGATACTAAGGGAATCACTGCTGTAAAGTAAAAAAAACAAAAAAACAAATGACCCAGCACCTTACCTTTGAAAAGAATCGTGACAGAGCAGGGTTTCTGTGTGTTTGTGAACCCGGGGAGGGGGCAAAAAGGCGAGAGAGTTGCATGTGTGAATCAGGATACTTGGCGCTAAACTAATACTTGCTTGGTTTCCGAATAAAAAATTATTAAAAATCTTTGCTCGGTTTGCGGAACACTCGTAAACCATGTTACTCGCAATCCGAGGTTCCACTGTATATAGTATAAAGAAATACTATTGGTCAATTGATCCCAATTAAGACTTCAGAAACCCCAGGATGCTCGTGGATGTTCTGCTTCTAAATGGCTGACAGATTGCTGTTAGGCACTTTGGCTATCCAGGGCTTCAGCAGAGAGTGCAGTGTTTTTAGGGATCGCAACAAATTTGATGAAATGGATGACTGGATGGCAAGGCACGGTATTGCCACGAGCACTCCAGAAACACATCATTACGAAAAGCACTACCCAAGTTTAACCGTTATATAAAAGTCAACTTTATGAATTTCTAACGTAGGTCATGGAGGTTATACTCTCACTCCATGAGCCATCAAAGCACTCTTTTATTTCTTCATCTGTGCATCTCTCGGCTCTCACAGCATTCACAGCATCACACATCTTTTGCTCACACTCTGGTGGATCACACGCTTACTTTGTTTAAGATGATTTCAAAGTACTTTGATTTTGCTCCTGTTGAAGTTCTTCCTCTTCTTTGGCATCTCGTCAAATCTTGTGCCCAATTTGCACACGGCACCTGCCCTTATATAGTGTCTAGAGGCCTTCCCCATGCTAATTTCATGCTAATCCTATGCTAATCCTAGTTGCCTCCAATGTAACGCACCTGGGTAAGAGCAGATTGGGATGGTTAAGAAATTCCCTTTACTTTCCCAATTTAAGAGAACGTTGCTGCATGAGGACCACTGTGTGTAGTAAATTAAAGGAAAATAAGAAGCATTTGATAACTGGTAAGCTTAAACAGCGTATACAAGAAGGGTATATACAGCATATCACATGCTTCCTCTGAGACATATGACGCCAGATTTTTGCACCACTGATGCACCACTAGGGGTGGGATTAAAACACAGATGCTGATGAATGGCAAATTGTTGTAGTATAAAAAAAAAGGTAAACATTTCTTATATTGGAAAGCATTCCAGAAATATTTCCAAGTGTAACAGTAACATTTGTATTCAAGTCATTTTCCTGCCAAATTTTCCAATAAAAAATAAAACATAAAAATCTATTGTTTTTACTACAGAATTTATGAAGGGTGTTCAAATCAATCTGAGACATTTGATTATGCAGAATAACAGAACACAGTGCTGAGAGTAAAAACTCCCCTTATTTCTTTATATAACCCCTGATACACTAATGCACTTATCCCAGCGTTTCACTACTGCTTGGAGACCGTGAAAGTAGAAAGTTTCCTCAGTACGCTGGAGCCATGATCGGACCACCTGTCAGATTCACGTCTGAAACGCCGGCCTTCCAGGAACTCCTTTAACGACCCAAACATGTGGAAATGTCCTGGATAGAAGTCAGGACTGTACGATGGATGTGGCAATAACTCCCAGCTGAGTTGTCACACGGTATTGACAAGTTATCTGCTGATTTTCAAGGATCAGGCGTTCCACTCGCCCAATTTTCAAAGGAACGACTGCAGTAGGCTCCGAGCCAACAGATTGTTGACAAACCTGCTTTTACACATTTAAATCCAGATTCATAGGAAGTTCGCTAAAAGTACATAAGGTATTAGTGTAGTCGGTGGTGTAGAGGTTATCACGGTCGTGTCACATGTTCAGGGCTGGCAGAATAAACTGGACTTGAATCATGTATAAATCCTGCATTTCTGACAACAAAGCAGGTTTCACGCTCCCCTCATTTTCTGTTTTCAGGAAATGGAATCCTCTGGGCCCTAACAAAGACATGTGTGGAGCCTCATAGATAAATTCAGTACAAACGCAAGAACAGAAACTAAATCAGACATGAGTGTTTCCTCTGGAAGCTGTAGGCGTCATGTCGGAGAGGCCATGCTGGCGCTCCACATGAAGAAGCGCCGCGCTGCCAAACGCTATACAGACGAAAAGACAAAGACAGTAAGAAGCAGTGATGCAGCTTTATACCAGCTGGTCGGTAATATGAGCACATCAGTGACATAAATAGTGTTTACTCTAAAGTGTTTAAAATGTTGCCTAGGGTTTGCATCGCTAACATGGGAATATACCAAATTAGTGTAAGAGATCCATCTACTGTCATTATAGATTTTAATCATTCATCATTAATCAATTAGATAGTGCCAAGAATTACATTTAGTACAATTTTATTCACCAATAATGTTTGTTTAGCATAATAATGTGCCGTAGCTCACATTTCTACTATCTTGTACACTAAGTAGTTACAAAGTAGTTACAGTTTTTTCCTACAAAGTAGTTACTAGGCTCTCCAAAGTTTTTGAGCAAGCAGTGTTGCCAAATTCGGTGGTTTTTCCAGTACCTGGGATACTTTTATTTCCCATTTGGCTGGAAAATTTGACTTAAGCTAGTAATCAAAATTTTACAAAATTTTCTGCGTAAACACAAAGGGTTGTAGAGATGATGTTATTATTTGGGTAGCACTTCAGCTTTGTATGCACTAGATTTTGAGCCACAAAAATGCAAATATTTAATAATAGAAGGTTACTGTATTTACACCTTTAAATATGTGAGACTGTGTATTCTGTCCTGTAAGGCTTTATTTGATATTTTTGAATTATAATTGTGAGTTATCCATCATATTTTTTCCCACAGCATTTCCGAGCCATAGGTATTTCTTAGAATTGTAATTAAACAGTTCCATGATTTACTGACTGAGTGCATGTGAAAAAAGATTAATGCTCCTTTCGAGGGTGATCCTCAGGGGTCAGTACTTGGTCCTTTTTTTTTGTCATATTTTTTATGTCAGGCTGGTGACCCGGTCGTTCTCTAGTGATGTACAGTTGCTTTTATCAAACACAGTCCAATTCACAGCTCACTTTATCAAAGGCTACTCAAAGTCTCTTGAGGTGAAAACTTTAGAACAGTAGAACAATAGGATGACAGACAGCTAGATAGGTAGACAAGAATGTTTGGATGTTTGTAAATGTAGAAAATAGTATCTACAGGAAGCGGCCAAATTCCATTAACTCAGGCGTCCTCTCACACACACACACACACACACATGCAGGAAAGACATCTGTAGTGCCTTACAAGTAAATTCAGTACAAACACAAAAACTAAATCAGAAACGACTGTTTCCTCCGGAAGCTGTAGGCGTCGTGTCGATGTGGATCTGCTGGTACACCACCTGAAAAGCTCTGTGCTGCCGAACACTAACACAGAAAAAAGCTGAAGAAAAAAAGGTTATAACCAACTGCAGCAAGAAATGAACAACAAGCCATATGCTCAAACCTAATGAAATCCATCTAGTACTTTCTACAGACCTCATTTCATTTGATCGTTCAGCCAAATCAAAGTTAACTGCAATTTGCACAAAAAAATGATCTGAGACCACATACATTTTCTAGCTCTTTATATTACTTCTATCTGGAAGCCGGTAAGAACATACTGTAGGAGCTCCCTTTTCTTCTTGCTACCGTCCTTGTTTACATTGCTGGGACACATGGTGCTCTGTCATCAGTAAATGCAAAGAAAACCCACCAAAAAAAAAATACATGAACTCATTTCGCTTGGCTTTTCACTCTCTCGCTCTCGGGCGTCTGTGCAACTTTGGTTTGGTCACTGTTATGCCGAAAATGTTACGTATTCCGAGACTAATTTCTTGCAAAATTTCAGATAAACAATTCTTAAGGCCGATTATATTCAGGTACCACTGTACAGTATATGTTTTATATTAGTTAATTGATCAAAATATTTGAAAAATACCAAATATTATTTATGTATATATTTCCGTAGTCAGAGTTGTGTTGGCTCTGGAATATAAACCCAAAAAGACTATTTTCTCCACAATGGATTTGAGATAAAACAATCACGATCCATCCGTAGTGGAAAGCGCTGTCCTTTATCAGAAAGTAGAGCTCTACATACATCAGAATTCATCCTGCTACTTCTCTCAGTCACATCATCAATAAACCGCTCATCTGGTTCCACCGGCTGCCGTACTATACACGCCCATGCTGTTATTCAGTCATTCTGGTACAAGTTCATCTTAGTTTCTTCTGTGCAGACAATCTTGCATCAGACACACGGCAGGTTTTTTGTTAGATGTTTTATACCAAAGTCTGATCTGGCCTTTGTGTTTGCATCTTGATTTACCACCTCTGCTTTGACCTTCATGAAGGCGTCTCTTGTTTGTAGACTTTGTCGATGATACTCCTTCCCCCCTCCAGAGTGTTCTTTTTAATAATGGACTAAATTGTTGATTTCGCCTACCAAAGTTTCTGCTCTCTCTCATAGATCTATTTTTTTAAATCAATTTAAAATAAATAAATAATTACAATAAAATAAAATAAATAAGAAACAGCCACAACTGGTCATCAAACTGCTTATCAGGCAATGGTACAATTACTTTTGAGCCTTTTAGTGGATAGATTGTGTATTGTATAGACAACAATAAAGATAAATATATACTTTGTAGTCCAACTAGGGACTGTCGAGGCCAGTGGAGACCATTGTATTTATTTCTTTAGTTTTACAACCGTGTTAGAACCTCCAGTCAACACACATACATTCACACACTACGGGCTATTTGGGAATAAATACAATAAATAGGTGCATGCTGTTGCATAACAACAGAACATAATATTCCGAACAAACAAAACACCAAAACCACATACAGGTCCATGGGTGCTGAAGGCCCTCAAGGAATGGTCCCTTATATTAAGTTATGGCTGTGACACCATAATACATCATATTTTTTCCTGAAGCATTTCCAAGATAAAGGCAGTTTTGAGAATTGTAAATAAATGTTCCCAGGCTTTTCTGACTGAGTGCATGTGGAAAAAAAGTGATGTTACTTTTCAGGGGCGATCCTCAGGGCTCGGTACTGAGTCTTTATTTGTTACAATTTTTCTTGTGAGTGTGGTGTCATTTTCTTGCTCCAGTGTTACAGCTGCTTTTATCGGACTCGGCTCAATTCACAGCCCACTTTATCTCAGGCCATTGAAAACCTCTTTAGGTGAAGGAGTGTGAGAATGATAGAGCAATACAACCAGATAGATAGATAGATATTTGTAAAAGTAGAAAATTATACATCATAATGTTCCAAAGTTCTATTTGGTCTATGTTCTCTATCCACACACACTCACGCTCACATACAAAACGATCCACGCTTCCATAATTCATAACCCTTTCCACTTTATCACATTTCATGCTACAAAAACAACTCCATCCACTTTCATAAAGGAGCCACTTTTAAAAGTTTGATGCTCTTCCTCTTTTATCATTTATAGCCTACGTCCCAGTTCTATGGTATTTCACCCTCTAACAGAGGAAAATAATGTACTGTGGGTTGTGTATTGAAATGAGACAAGAGACGGGAGACGAAGATAAAGAGATAGAGAGAAAGCATAGTGATGAAATGTAGATGGAGTTCATGACCCTATAGGAGGTGTAGAAGATGCCCGGTTTTATACGAGTCTTGCTTACACCATGGTAATTGAACCATTTAACTGATGCAGGGCCCGGAGGCGCTCGTCCCTGTGTTCCACTCCGCAATCTGTTAATTACTAACTGGATGCTAAACTCAGGCAATTTGTACAATCGTTGGTTAGATCAGTGAACTCTGAGCTTGAAAGGGGGCTTTGAAGGTTTAAATAAAATTGTAAGAAATGAAGCTAACAAAAAGACTAAAGGTGAACTCATAAATAAGTCATCACAATACTTTATTTTAAAAAGTGCAATAAAACAGCAGCTCTAGCAGCCTATTTTGTGTTAAATCCCTGCAGCTTATCAGGATGTCGTGTTTCTGCCGATCACAACATTTAGAATCAGAAATTCTTCGGTTTCTTCTATAAAAAATCTTATTTGTTGTAATGACGCACTGAAAGGAAGAGGCTTTGCAAGCATTTATGTGTTAGGACAAATAAATCAGTCAGCTTGGTAGTTTCTTCCAAACCAGTGTGTAAAACTGTGTTTAAAACTGAGTGGATTTGTGTGAGGAGTTCTGACATCATGGGAAGGAATAAGCCCAACTTCCAAGGATGAACTGAGGTCACTGAGCAAAAGACATATCATGCTACAGTAGTAAGCTAATATGGTTACTTGTGTTTTAAGTGCTGGGGGGAAGGACAGAGTGAAGTTCACTATACAAAAGTATCTAAAAGTAATGTTTTGCTATTAGAATATTCATAAAAAGTTATAGCCGAGCTCATTCCCAAGCAAAAACACGTTTTTTGTCTAGCTTGATATTCAAAACTTTTGCTACAGTTTTGTACTGTACTGTATATAAAAAATTCAGTTTTAACCTTTAGGTCTGTTTTTCAGGAATCAACAAAATTATATTGTCAACTAGAAGGAAATATACACATTATAATTTTATTATATTTCAAACCTGTTCAATAAAAAAACCCTTAATTTCTAACCGTTATTGAATACAACTTCATCAAAATTGCATTTTTATAGCGTTTTTAACAATGAACATTGTCACAAAAAAAAAGTTTAATTAAAAATAGTCTTAATTGTTTAAAAAAAAGATACTTAGAAAATAATAATTTTTTTGTCTATATTTTGCACCTGGCCACGTCAAAATTGCCTGAATTGGCAAAACGATCATCAGTTAAGTGTGTAGCTGAATTATTTAAAACTATTTTTGATTACGTAATTTAAGTTCAAGTTGGCTTTTATTGTCATTTCAACCGTATACAGTTCAGTACACAGTGAAACGAAACAACGTTCCTCCAGGAACTACATAAAACATAAATTAATTAATACGTTTTTGCAGTCAATAAACAAGCACAATGTTCAAAATGTTATCACGTACTGTAAACTCTGTGCACATTCATGGGGAAAAAAAATCCCAAGACAATTCAAATAAATAACAATGTTTGACTAACATTAATATGAAATTCCACTCAATTCATCAAAGACTCCATATGCTCCGATATCATCCACATGAGGGCGGGTTCCTGGTTCCTCACAAGGAATTCTATTCATCTCAGGGAGTTTTTCCTTGCCACCGACACCCTCAGCTTGCTCATCAGGTAAATCTTGATCAATTCTGATTCATGTACATTTTCTCACACCTTTCATACTCATTTCCCAAATTTTCTTTTTGATACTGTAAAGCTGCTTTGTGACAATGACCACTGTTAAAAGCACTGTATAATAAATGTATTGCTGGGCATCACAATGGCTTAGTGGTTAGGCCGTTGTGTGTGAATGGAGTTTGCATGTTCTCCCCGTGCTTGGTGGGTTTCCTCCACGTACTTTCCTCCCACAGTCCAAAGGCATGCAGATTAGTTTAACTGGCGTTCCCAAAATTGCCCGTAGTGTGCGCCCTGCAATGGATTGGCATCCCATCCTGAGTCTACCCCGCCTTGTGCCCAAAGTCTCCTGGGATAGGCACCAGGTCCCTTTCAACTCAGTATAAAGGATAAGGATCATTTTTTAACAAGGAGTGGCCTATGAGTTGAAGTAATATTCACATTTAATCACTCATATTGGGATGATCCATTAGGAACAGATCTGTCAAATGTATCTACTGTATTTCCTATTAAGATTCATTTTTCCCCACAAAATATACTGATCAATGTAAAAAATTTTTTTACCTGCACCAAAATACTGTATGAATTATATTAACCAGATCTCAACCCACATAGCTAATTAACAAATGTTTATATTTGTCATTATAACAAAACATTCTACAAATAAATTATATTGAAATATAGTTAATTCAAGTGAATAGAATTATAGAAAAATTTATATTTATATAGAGCTTTAAATCTGAATATAAATGTAAAAAATGTAAATATTTGTAAATGTATAACTTTATCAATTTATCCCTAAATACAGCATATAGACAATGCATATGTGTATATATTGAAAGGAAGAGAAGGCTTTTATTTTGTATGTACAGCTGCTTGCTAATTCTAAAGATGTTCTCTATAGTGTAAAAGAGAGAATTTCACTTTTATCTCTTTTCTGTTCACTTTAATAATTTAACACTGTTTCAGTTACATGGTACAACAACCAAAAAGTCAGATTTTCTAAAAGAAATTGTTTTATTAATGTGCAAAATTAAACACTCCAATTAGTTAAAAGAATTCACATAAATACAACGAAAATGCATTTTTGTTCATTTTAGACATCTTTCAGTCTCAGCATGCAGCCACACAGCTCACTCCCACAATTCTTTATAGCCTTCATTATACCTCTTGTGTTAAAAAAAGAAAAAAGAAAAAAGGAAAAGAAAGAAAAGAAAAGTGCATGCACAATCTTCATTTCCGGTATGAAATCGCACAAATGTTTGGCTTTGTAACATTGAACCTGAACCATACAGTACTTAATATTTTGAAGTCTGTAACACACCACACACAATGTTCATTACTAAGATAAGTGTACTTTAACAAGTACTGACATTTGATGTGTAAACACCCATAATGCAAAAATGTTCATTACAGGTGAATATTGAGCAACATAATACAATTGGACTCAAGTCCCTTTCACACTGAGGAAGTAATCAAAGGAATTACAATAAATATTCATTGTTTATTCATTTAATTCTTCATTAAAAATAAAAAATAATCTTTTTGGATTTACACCCATGAGATAGAAAACACCCATGACATTATGTTCTTATGCTTTTTTCTTTGACTTTTTATCAGTAAAAAGATTCAATATGGTACCATTTTTTTTAATGCATACTAAACTGGTTATATTGGGAGTTTATGTTACATTAAAAAGAAATTGTTCTTAAATTTTAAATAAATTAAATAATAGATTACTGATCATTTCAGAATGCACCTAGATCAATGCTAGATAATTAAACGTAGCTATGAATGAAATATTCCTGATTATATTGCAATAATTAACTGTGCAAGGGAATAGTTTAAGAAGTTAGCACAGGTTATCAAAATTTATGGTTACAGAATCACTGTGTGACATGATTATAGACGATGGTGACGATTTAGCGATTTGGGAACTTACTAAATTGTTGGTATTGTGGTTTATTTTAAATAAAAAAGTTATAAGTTGATAATCTTTTACTGATCATTGGGGAAATCTCTGAACAAAACAGATGGCAAGTTGAATTTAGACAGTTAAACATGTTTCTAACCTAGTTACTGTATAAAAGTGCACTAGTTGTTAAAGTTGATAATTATCTCTCTATATTTGTCCCTTAAGTGAATTTGTGCAACAACAATTGTTTAAATTATATGTTAAACGCACATGAAAACTTGAATTAAATCTGACTAATTGAGATACAGTACTTAAAAATGTCTGGATAGCTAAGTAATAAAAGTGCTAGCTGTGATAGATTATGCTAATCCCTTAATTGAATAAAAAAAATACATAAAAACATTTATGACAAATCTTAAATACTTGAATTAAAATAAAAGGATTAGCACTCAGGGTGCAATACCCCCAACCCCCCACAAAGGTTAGCTTAATTGTAATAGTTACTTTTATACCAGAACATAAAATTGTAGTAACGATATTGAATATTTATGGAAAGTACCATTTACTGTAAATGTTACTAAGACAAGAAAGTACACAATAATCAACAATCTTTTAAGAGGTTTTTTTACTAAGATAAAAATACAACTCAATCTCACCATTGTCACAGATTGTACATCAACGTTACTAAGATACTTGCATAAGAAATACTAATGTAGAAACAAACGACCCATATTTTTTTTTGTTGATGTTGCAAATGTAGAATGCAACATAAAACATAAATAAAATACTAGTATTTTGGGATGACATAAAAAAAAAAAAACTTTATTTTTTATGTAATTTATTAGAAGATTAACTTAGATATTTTGATACTTTTATTTTTTTTATTTTAGCACTAAAGAGCAACTCTAGCTACCATTTCACACATTATTTTGTGTTATTTTCTGTGAACACATAATAACATCGCATTTGTACCGACCAAAAACATTTGTGACAGAAAGTCTTCGGCTTGCCTATGTGGCTTTGTTTTCATGCTGCAAGTGTCTATATGAGATGTTATGAAGCATTGAAAAGAACAGTCATTGCATGTGTTAAACAAATAATATGTTTCTAACCATGTTAGAAAAAGAACTTCTCAATCCTCAATTTTTTTTTTTTTATGTTTCAGTAAACCTTCCTGAAAACCACCACCTACTTTAGCATCTGTGGGATTTTCTGGACCAACGAGCCTGATCTATGGAGGTAAACCTAACAACTTACAGGACTTATAGGATTTGCTGCTAACATCTTTTTTCCAGATATGAATGAACACCTTCAGAGGTCTTATGAAGTCTATGCCTCAACGGATCAGAGCTGTTTATGGTGGCACAAATGAGACTCACACAATATTGTGCGGGCGAATTTAGTGTTATGGCTGATCGGTGTATATTCATCAATATAAACATCTTCATTGATGTTAATCAGACAAATTAAATAATGTAATTAGGACACACGCTTATGATGCTGGTATGTCACAAGTCCTAGACTTTAATGCTTTATCCAAGCCTTATTAGCCGAAGCATTTTATCATTTATTAAAAGTATTGCTACAGTTTTGCAAATAATTTTAAGTATAGTTATAAAATATTCATACTCGACACATACAGTACTAGGACATCTGAATACTTGCTTTGTACTAAGATACTAAGATAACCAGTTATCCTCAAGACAGATGGTGAGATGAGTTTAATGCATAGGCTTACACATTTTCTTGACAAAAGAAACTCTTGAGAGTTGAAAACTGAAGAATTTTTAACATCAGTCTTCTTGTGCTTATCTATTAAAATGCTTAATTTTATAAGTTAGACCTGTTATCACTCTATTTGAGGAACCTTTTTACTAAATTGTGTTTTAATATGCCCTGATTGACATAATATTACATAGTAAACATAACTGTTTTTATGTTACATAATAAGCATGGGTGAAGTTTGGTGTAATTAATATTACTGACTAAACTGACAATTGCTTTTTTAGCAGCTGATGCATACTTCTGAGTGGGAGGTTAATGAAGACATAATGAATTCACAATTGCGAATCTACAACTTGCTATCTGTATAATCCTGAAAATTTAATTTATATGGATTTAAGCATCCAGATTTTTTTTTTACCTTTACGAGTTTGTTGGAAATTGAAGTAAATAAAAGTCTACTATACAAGACAACATAATTTCTATTTGATCAATGATCCTGCTTCAAGTTTTTACTGACATGCATATATCAGTTAAACAGACCATTCTGTAGAAATTCAAATGGCATTTTTGCTATAAAAAAAGCTTACAATATAATTATTACTTAATATTAGGTCATATTAGGGTCACTTTCTGCCAAATACTCAAGAATACTTTCAATCCTTCCAAAATGTTTAAAACATACTAAAACATAAGAGCATTCAAGACATTTCAATGGTTCATTAAAATTGATTTTTTTTCCTGTATATATATATATATTACATTTCACTGAGTTCAGTTTTAACAGTGTGTCCACACTGCTGCAAAAGTTTTAACACAGTTTAACTGGTTTGACTTTGAGGCTTAAATAGACATAATAAATGTAATTTTGTAAATTTGAGGCATTTATGGAATTTGCTTTGCAAATGTGACATGTTTGAGGCTTTTTAACATCAGGCACATTTACATAAAAAGAGCTCACAGTTCAAAGTCTTTGCTAAAACACACACGCGCAGGGATGGTCAAAAATTAAAAGTATGCATTAGTTCCACAGCTCTGCTTTTTGAAAAGTCTCTACATTGCACAGTATGTGCTGATGTGGTCCCAATATTTAAAATTACACCTGGCACACACATACATACATATATAGACACATAGAGAAGTAGGTTAAAAGACATTTTTAAAAACAAAAAATATTTTTTCCAACGCTGTTTTTATACTCAATGGAACTACAGTGCTAAGGTATAATATAACTGACTTAATTTTCAACAAATAATTAATTGCAATTTTTTACTGTCATATAAACTTTTTATTTACAATTATAAAAATTTAAATTATACAGACTATTTGAAAAAAACATTGGGGGGGGGGGCGCTAAGATGAAAGATTTGCACTTAATTATGATTAGCTAACTTAAACTAGCATATGACTGTCAGAAAGTTGTGTAATTTGGTTTAACTTTTTCCCTGTGATTTGCTGAGTAAAATATTTAATTTAATTTTTATTTTTTGCGTTATTTAATCTCAATTTGGGTTTTTAGATTTATACATAAATAAACTGTAAATGTTTTTGTAGTATTTTTTCACCAAGTATTGATTTCTTGCTAGCTAGAAATTGTGAGCAAACATTACAGAAATTAATTTAGCACCCAACAAATGCTGAATTAAACTTTACACAGCAATCGTGCAGAATTTCAGCTATGAAATATGCAAAGGTGCTGTAGGGCATGAATACTAATCTGCCAAGTAAACTTCTTTTATGTTTACTTGCTAGCCAAAAGTTAATTAAGTATTAATCAAAAATACACAAGAAGATAGTAAAGCAACATGAAGGTTAGTACTTATGTTCCTCAAAAACTATTTTATGATGTTAAAGTGCAGGTTTTCCTAAACTAGTGTTTTGTTTGCTGTCAAGTTACATTTGGTTCTCATTGGGCCTCATTTATCATGATTGGATGCAAAATAGTGAATTCATGAATCCTTTGCAGGAACATTTTGAATCCAGTTATTTTGGGAAAACTCACGGATCCTACGAGATTTCAAGAGTTTTACAAAAATAATTTGCAAGAAAACACATTAATGCAAACTGTGTTTTATCAGCTTGGTGATGAATTACTGCAATTCTATATGCCGATTTTTATATGTTTAAACTACTTCTGTGTTTCTACTACACACCAAATTCATAAAAATCTTGTAAAACCTAGTATGTTTATATTAATGACCTGCTAAATGCAGTTCATTAGGACTAAAAAAAGACTACCTGTTCAATTAGGTCAAAAGTAATTGCACCCTTTGAAAGGAAAAAGACTTTGTTTCTCTATGGTCACCAAAATAACCAAAAAAAAAAAAAAAGTGGCTCAGAGGCAGCAGTGAAAGATTTAGTAAGCCTGGCACGTAAGTGGTGTTATTTCACCCTTTAGGTTTAATTTTGGTTAAATAATTTTTTTAAATGGAATTTCATGTCACTAAACGTACATTTTTGTATGAAGGAAATAAGTGTTACGCAACTGGTTTGTTTAGTAACACTTATGGCCTGTGGAGTCTCTTACACACAACTTTATTAAATTATTGATTAATGAAATATCTCTAGATACAAGTGTTACCGAGGCATACTTTGAGTTTGTTTCACTTAGTGAAATATTCATCCTAAGATGCTTGAGGTTTCAAATGATCCTTTAGGAATGACAATCGCTTGAGCTACATGAAACGGCCAACATTGTATGTTATTTGCTAAAAGTTGCTTATGACGGTTTTCAGTACTGCAAATATTGGATACAATTATATGTTGTGTAATAGAACTTGAAGAAGAAAAAAAAATAATTAAAAGAAATTACATTAGCCTGGAGAGCCAGTACTTTCACACCCCAAAGAATAACCATTTATGGCACTGGGACATTACTGGCTCACTGTTTCAAAATAATTTCTTCTGTTAAATTCGATTTTAATGTAGTTTCATTACTGTAGGAACCAACTAGAAATAAACAAGAACCATGAAAAAGGTCAAAGGACATATAAACACTCATAAATTGCAATCGTTTAAGGATCGTGTTTGGCCTGTAAAGTGCAGGTGCTGTAGTAAAAGAACATACAGAATCTGTTATGTGGAATTGAGAATACGGAAAATGCCTCATAGACATATTTGTCTCTTGTGCAAAGGCGACGCCTGACCTTTTGTTGTGTTTTGTTTTGTTGGCGAAACTAAAAGACTCATAAACTGAATCAGGACAGTTAAATGAGAAATGATCAATTGTGCAAAGCTAACGAAGCATTTTACACGGCCTCCTAGCGGACAGTGCTGCTTTTGAATTAGAATGGTTTAATTGACATCTGGAGGTCTTTGTGACAAGAAAGTGGAACAAAAAGTTTGTGCGACCTTGACCTTCTCTCTCACTGTTGGGCTCACATTTGGCAGAAATGGCTCTCAACATTGTATTTCAGTTGGGAAGGACTTTGTGTCTACATTAGACTTGGATTTTTTAACAGGTTTGTTGAATAGGAGGAACTGTCATGAATGTTAGACTATAATTCTCAACTTTTATGTCGTCACATTTTTAATTTGTTGTACAAATTTGGATTGCTACAACTAAGATTGTAAAGTGTAATGGATGTTAAGGATACATTATTATTAATACATCTTAGTGTAGCTTTACTGTGATGCTCTTTGGTTAAACATTATATTTGGAAGCCAAAACCTTCCCATGAAAGCAATATCAAAGCGCCTGGGTGGAGTTCAGGGAACATCTCTTTTTGTAATTTGTGGTTTTTGCTATAGCCATAAAACATTTTCTAAACTGAGGCTTTTGTATTTAGAAACTGGTTCAGCGTTAATGATTGGCACCATTCTTTGCAGTTTCAGCACTGAGCTGTTGTATAATGTTGAATTGTTATGTTTTTGTTAATAAATTGGTCTTGCTAACTCCCTGACCCACTGTGTCCACGTTCCCCTGGGGAATTATTGAATAGGTAATCCTGTATTGCTAACGTGTATCCTTAAAGTGTATCGTGTCACTGGGACAAATGGCGTTCTCTTTCAGGTCCTTTTCATTTGAAAAGTCTGGATGGATTGTACTAATATTCCTGGTAGTTATCGTTACATAGTCTCGGCTTTCGCCTGCTCGTTGTTGTTGTTAGCCTGTGATTGCTTGTTGCTTCGCTCTGTTCCACCCCTCGATGTGTCCTGCAGAAAGAGGCGGGGCTTGCAGAGTGACATCAGGATGCATCGATACTCACGCCGGAAGTTCTGATTGAGCAGCCCGTATACGACGGCGTTGAGGCACGAGTTGAAGTACGCCATAAAATAGCTGACCACAAAGAGCCAATCAGGAACCATTGGCGCCACTCTGGGTGGATCCATGGCGACAGCTAGGCCAATCAGATTGAGCGGCGCCCAACAGACCGCGAACAGCACAAAGACCACGAACATGGTGAGGAAATGGCGGACGTCGCTTGGCCGGAGACGGGGTCTTGTGTCGCTAGCCACTCGCCGTCTCACGTTTAGAACTAGTATCCAGATTCGTGCATAGCAGAAAGTTACGATGGAAATGGGAAACAGGAAGTGAACAAAAACCACGGCGAAAGTGTAACTGGCGCTCGCAGTTTGGCTAAAAGTGCAAGAATATACGCGAGGGTCGTATGTCAGTGACCCCACTGCGAGATTAGGCAGTATGGCGACACCCGTTAGAGCCCACACGAGTGTGATTAAAGCCAGCGTGCCACCTCGGCCATACACTTTGGCATAAGTGCGGGCGTGGCAGATGAAGCAGTAGCGGTTGAGGGCAATGGCTGTGATGTTGAAGACCGAGCCGATGACGCTGGCTCCCATAAGAAAGCCGCTCACTTTACACTCTGTCTCGCCAGGCAGCCAGCCGGAGTGCAGTAGAGCGTGAAGGACCAGAGGGTACGGGTAACACACCACCAGCAGGTCTGCTAATGCCAGGCTCACCACGAAGGCATTACCTGCAACACACACGGATGAACAGCCTTATATCAAACAAACACAAACCCATGCACAGAAACACAACAGAAAGCAGTTTCTAAAATTATATTTTATTTGAACTTATTTTCATAATTTTTCCGATTTTGTAATCTGCTGCTTTGCAACAATGAACATTGTTAAAAGCGATATATATAT
>QMIH01000439.1:57512-72341 GCA_003987875.1 Clarias batrachus | reverse complement strand
ATCTATCTATCTATCTATCTAATTGTCTTTTTATCTTTTACCTTCATGCAAAGAAGTCAGCATAAAACATTTTGCACACACACACACACACACACACACACACACACACACACACACACACACGCACACACGCGCACACACACACACACACACACACACACTCATATAGAGTAATCCATGCGCTATTAAACTCTCTGTCTCTCTATGCCTGATAAAAAGCAACTTTAATAACGGAAACTTGTTCAGTGAGCGCTAGGACAAAAAAACACGAGCTCTTGCGGTGCAGTGTGTTCTATTAATGGGGCTCGAGCTTAAAACTCAAGTGCAATTTGCCGGTTGGAACAAGATGTGTGTGCGTGTGTTTGTGTTTTTCTCAGAGTGCTTTGCATGAAGGGAAAAGGTAAGACGACTGATAGATATAGGAGGTAAAGCTTAAATATAAATTGAGATGTAACCCATATCATCAGTGTCGCGTTGCACCTCCCACCTCGGGGTCAGTGTGCATGGAGATTGCAAGTTCTCCCTGTGCTTGGTGGGTTTCCTCCGGGTACTCGGGTTTCCTCCCACAGTCCAAAGACACACAGAGTACGCTAACTGGTTTTGGCATTTATGCATGTGTGGGTGTCCTGTGATGGAATTGCACCCTCTCCAGGGAGTACCCCACCTCATGCCCTAATATACAGGATCAAGCGGTATATGATGAGACAATGAGGCGACGCCGTAACCCGCACCCAGACTGGATTCGTGAGAAGGTGAGGTTGAGTAATTTTTAATCCTGTGTAAATCCTTCTTGTCAGTAATTTTTCATGTATTGTGCGAGGAATGATTCCTCCGGATAGAGTTACGATCTAAATTCCGTCATATCTGAGATTTTAAAAAACATGACATTTTGCCAGGACATACAAAATCCCAGGCTGAACATGTGACGGAAATACATCTGCTGATGTGTTTTATCCGGTCTGGTGCTGAGGAAGACGGAGCACACGATGGGGTTTCTGGGGCACGTCCTCCTCGTCTGGTGGATTTTGGGTGTGTGTGTGTGTGTGTGTGTGTCGTGTCACACTTTCCCTTCAAGAAGACGACTAGATTGACAGATCCACATGATGCGAAAATGCCAGGAGTAAACAGCTAAAGTGAGCGGGTCTTGTCTGGAGGAAGCACAGACAGAAACCACAGAGACATCCCGCTGTTTATCTCGGTGCGCCAGCACTCGCCCCGTGACACCTCTCCTTACAAACAGTCACGGCGCGAGCGAACCCGACCACTCACATCCACGTGTTTGACTCCCTTCAGAACGTTCGCGCTGGTGGTGCACCATGAACCATGACAATATGATGTTGCACGGAGTGTGTGTACTGGACGTGGGCGGCTTCTGGTGTGTTTCCGGTGGCTTGTGTGTTTCCGAACAAGGGTTCGTTAGCGGAGCGAGTTATATAAGCGCGTGTCTGGATTCTGTGGCAGCGGCGGAGCTTCTCGCTCTTTCTCTCTGTCTGCTCTTTGATGTCAGATTGTCGGAAACCTCCAGAGATATGCATAGAGAGAAAAGAGAGAGAGGGTAAAGAAGAAGAAAGAGATAGGGTTTAGGGGTGGTTTTATTATCTCACCCTCTTATTAAAAACATTTTCTTTTAGATTTGCGAATCTGTTGGTCTAAAATGTTCAAATTGGGCTTCGCTAATAGAGCAGAAGGACAAGCGTGTAAAGCAAATTCATTCATGTGACCATGGTAATCGTTTCATCCTGGTCAGAGTCATGGATCGTATCCTGGGAACATCAGGTGTGAGGTGGGAATTCAGTAAGACGAGAGACTGGAGGAGGAGGGACAACTTTACACACACACACACTAAGGGAAACGCTACTTTGTCGGTAAAATTCTTCAACAAGGAACATCGCTAATGTCACTTGCTTTTGCCTCTTGTGTGACGTTGCATCGTCGTTAAACAGATTCCTCTCCCGCGCCGCTACAGCCGTTTCCCTGCGAAGGGCCGTTGTTGCAGTACAGTTACTAAAGAACAGTCAAAACACTTGGACACAAAATTTTTAAAAAAATGCCTTACATGCATGCACACACACACGATGACGTTGCATCTAAACAGCGATGCGCTACCGTTCTCAGCTACGATCGACTTCCATTTCTGATTCGATCCGTCCCCGGGTGCACAGTATCGTTCTCGAGACCTGGGCACGGTTCCAAAGTGAACAAGATTTTGGTGTAAAGTGAAAACGCTCTTAGACTAGCCACGCTAGCTCTCACACTAGGAAGTACTGTAGCATGGCCTGGAAACCAGAGGAAACACAAATAAACATGGGAAGAAGATGTAAAACACCACAGCGATGTTGACCTTGAGCTCAGGACCCTGGAGACGTGAGGATGTGAGGCAACACCACTACTCCACCCGAATGCAGAACGATTCCGAAGGTTAAAGATTGCAAAGCGTCGAGCCACTTTGACTTTCTTGAGCTTCTTGTCCAGTTCGCCTTCTGGAAACTCTATAGATACAGATACCCTCCTACATTACAAGGACGCGATGATCTAGAGCCTTCCAGGCCTGTGTACCAGGGAACATCTAGGGAATATCAAGAGGTGGGTCAGAGCGTACGTACCAGGCTTCCAGCATTGGCATTTGAGCCAGCCACGCGCTGTATGGAAGTGACTGCCAGCTGGCAGGTCAACGACCAGCTGTTTGTGTGCTCTGGGGAACACAGCTGTCTGAAGGCATGTTGAAGAAAGGACGTGACTGTGCAAGGGTAAATAAATGCGTGGTAAGGGTCACCATCCATTAAATGCCGTTCGACATGCGCCGTTGGATCCTCTCATGCGGCTCGTGTTGACACTTTTTGCTCGTGTTGACCGATTGTTGCATCGTCACAATGTACGAGCTTCTGACGGGAGTCTGAGCGATTCTTCCTGTTGTTTGATCTTTACTGTCCTTAGCTTGTAATGATGTTCGTGACCTACCACAAGCGTCATAAACACAAGCGTCATACACCCTTTAAAAGTTCTGGAAAGTTCCGTATTCAGCTTTTCCCCTTGACTTTAAGTCACAAAGTCCCTAAGTAACATCGAACGAACATCTTGGTGCAGTCATGTGACTGTGAATTCATGCACCCAGGGCATCATTTCCAAAATGGTGGTGTCCCTGGGCAGCACATGTGACAGAAGTAGCTAATTAAAAAAAAAAAAAAAGATTTTTTTGCTACTGAAAGTAAGTTTTATCCTATTTAACTCTAATTCTAATATAGAAACTATTGCTGTGACATATGTACAGTTTGTAGGCCATTGTCAGGGAAAATGCCATGGGACATCTTTCAAAATGTGTTCCACGTGGTCCATTTGGTCTGATATATCCCTTAAAGGAGAAACGAGTCTGGGCTTTTATGAGTTAAGGTACAAAGTGCCACTTGTCATTTGCATGAAAAAACAGCAGCGTGCAGTGATTGTTTTTTTGGGGTCTGAGAGAGAAACTGGTGTTGAAACAAGCGCATAAACCGAGGTTTCTTAAAGAGAATCGTTACTGGTGCCGAGACACGGAGTAATGATCACTACGAGCCTGAGAGTAAACGTATGAGTATGGAATGGAAACCTCAATCACCGACAGAGAAAAGGGTCAAAAGCCGACCATCAGTTGGAAAATTCATACAGTTTTCTGGGATTCTCAAGGGCCAGAAGTATTGGAACACCAGCAGGGAAAAGGTTCAACAATCGACAGAGCTCGTTACAGTGAGACGCTTATTGAAGAGCTGAAGACTAAACTTCGGATTAGACACAGAGGTCCGATATCCGAGGGCGTCGTGATCTCACATGACGATGCACACCTGCGCAATTCTGTCCCACACTGTCGACGTCTTTTTGAGATGTTAAAGTGTCCTCCCTATAGTCCTGATCTTGCTCGATTGGACTTTTACCTGTTCGTCCTTTCAGGGGACAAAAGATCCACTCCTGATGAAGCGGTGAAGACAGCGGTGCATTTGTAGCTCGCAGCTCAGCTGTAAATATTTTTTATTGACGGAATAGAAAAGATTGTCAACAGATGGGTTTCAAGTGCATTGAAACGCAAGGAGATTACATCGAAAAATGATGTTTTTGTCGTCTACAGCCAGAGTTTGACTCTGCGATTTGCGATACTCTTACATCAGCATGTCCTAAGAAACCTTGTAACGCCTAATAATGGCACGAGTCTGGAAGGAATCTGGACTTGTGAGATCCTAGTCATGAGATCCTGATGACTTAAAAAAAAAAAAAAAAAAAACGAATAAGGCATTAAACGGTCTAAATTGCCAGGGCATATCTGTGGATCCTGTCTTCCATTCCTACTTATTTGTTTTTGCCATTCTTAATAAAAAAACAAAAATGGATCGAATAATGAGCCGAACGCTTAAACGCCTGTGAATCTTTTCAACACTTTCAATCTGTCGCCAATTTTCTGCCAAGCACCCTCTAAGGCTTTACGAATGGCTGAAGTGTTTCAGTCCATTCAGTTTTATGACCTAATAATTCCTGTTTAGATGAGGTGGGGAAAAAAATCCACCCTGTCCCTGATACATTGCAGTATCTGTAATTGTTTGTGAGCGATGTGATTAGATATTCTACGCATTCTTGCGAGCCTTAATTGGAAAATCCTGTGCGCTGAAATTAGCGGCGACACACCGCACATGGTTATTGTTTGTGAAAATGCCGTTCCAGTAGGTTACGCGAGGTTATTACAAAACAAGATCTGGCTTTATTATCTGGCTTCGTGCAGTGAAGCAGTGGGGAGATTTTCCAGCGAGGGGAAATACTGTATGTCCTCTTTCTTTTTGGCACATGATATGGACGGAACGTTAAAGGTGCCGCGCAGTCTGGGTTAGCTAGCTCACGTTGCTCACTATGCTTTGCCTTTGTCATTAAAGGATAATATTCATGAAAAACGTATCTTTGCCACGTCTCTACTTCCGTTGTGAAACGTCTCGATGTGGTTACAGCGAGTAGAAACGCTTTCAACGGAGGACTAATCCTATATACTGTACGCTTTTGTCCAATTCAGCTAATTTTCTGCATTTGTGGGGGGAACAAATCCAGTGTTTGTTCGATGTGCGTCTGTAAACAGGAAAACAAAGAAAGTGGTGCCACACAAAACTATTCCAACAAAACAGCAACAGGTGTACGCAATGAAAATCTCATTTATATTATATTACTCAGCTAGTCAAGTTGTTAAAGTCGCTGCCTTGGTAAAACACGCTAATTAACGTAGGAAAGGGGCGGAGCCTCTGAAGTAGCACTGAGGGTAGGATGTAATTGTTAAAGCTTTGACGTTTAAATGATGCACTTCAGTTGATGTTTTGTTGGTTTTGTTTCGTTCAAGCAGTTAAATCCTCGGGTCAGTTTTCGATTCAGAATCGATTTACACTTTTTAAAAATTATTTAGGTAAACTTATTTAGAAAATTGTCCAATTCTCTAAAATGACTGTATTACACAGAATTTTGTAGGAAATAGAAAGTGCTTGCTTTTTTTTTTTTGTTTTTTTTTTGAGTCTATGTGTGATCAGTGCAATGCTGCCACCTACTGTTCTGGAGGATCAGTGCGAAATCGAGCAAGATTGTATAAAATGTGATTTTTAAACAACACAGCAATATTTCCCAGAAAAAAAAGTATTATTAAAACCTGTAAGAAATTTTGTGGTTAGTTGTACCGAATCAAATCGAATCGAAACTCACAATGCATAAAAATCGAATTGTATCAAATCATCAGAAGCTGTGATTCACGGCGCTAGGAATTGTTAGGATGTTGCGCGACACTTC
The DNA here is from genome assembly GCA_003987875.1 of Clarias batrachus. Classification (NCBI taxonomy): domain Eukaryota; kingdom Metazoa; phylum Chordata; class Actinopteri; order Siluriformes; family Clariidae; genus Clarias; species Clarias batrachus. The sequence continues at coordinate 66,563 of QMIH01000439.1, read as the reverse complement.
TAAATTCTCCTTTAAGTCTTCTTTTTCTTGAGTTTTTCTTTATGTCTAGTTGGCGTCTGGAGGATCAGACCGGCCTCTCGATCAGTATGCGGCTGTGGGTGTCGCTGCAGCTTGGATATTATGCATATTCACGTTCACGTTCATTCTTGGTGGCCGGTGATGATATTCCTTGCACTGGTCAGGAGGATCCTGAGCCACGTTTTCTTTGGTGCTGCTCGCTGGATTTTCCACTGGATGGGTCGTTAGCTGGCATCCAAATAAGTCCAAATCATTATAATCTCTGTAACTGGAACATACTGTAGTTCTTCGACCATGGTCACAGCAGTCCTGAAAGTCCTTATAAACAGTTATAAACTCCTGAGATCTGGCGCTGGCAGTGCATTAGGAATACCTCGGGTTAAACTACACTAAATATGCCTGAGCTCAGAACAATTCCTCTTTTTTGCTGGTTATTAAACTTTATATAAAGCACATGGGTTATATTTCTGTACACAAATCCGCGGGTTGCATTTGATGGAGACCAGCAGGCGTTTATATTGATCGTTTACGAGATCCTAGCCAGGTCTCATACCTCTACTCGCTTGTTTGCAGTCCGTTCTCTTTTGTTTTCTTAAAGTATCAGAATGTTTTTTGGAAAGTGCTCTGGCCTCGCTCCTCCACTCCTGAAACCGTTACTGACAATGAGCCAATCGATATTTATGTTAACGTTTCATCCAGTGAGACTGATAAAATTGCTCACAGCTTCGAGGCATGTTGTGATCTGTAGAACGTTTCTTTGGAGGGAACGAAGATACTGCAAAGTCATCAAAATCGAGAAAAAAAAAAAAAAAAACTTCTGACAGTTTTCTTGCCAAACATTTGGCATTTTAATTAAGGTAGAATCTTATTAGCATCTTTTCTAAGGTATCCGCACTAGACTGTGAAATCTTACTCTAACAACAAGAGGAATATGTTTAAGAACAAGACTGAAGACAAGAATGTAAAAGAATTCAGTTTTTTCTATTTTTTTTCTTGTCTATCTTTTTTTTTTTTTTAGAGCACAACAAGATTTACTTTGGTAGAAATAAAACTGTGCTTATGATTTTAAAGAGGATTTATGAGGATTATGAAATGAATTTGATTATTGATTTTTGTCTAAAATCTCCGACTTAGGCGTTATTGATTTCACTTACGAGTTCTCTGCATGGCAAGCTTCCAGTGTGCGCTGCCTTTTGTATCCAGTTCCGCTCATCACTTATACCACTTTATCCTGTATTCAGGGTCACAGGGGGCCTGGAGTCTATCCCAGAAGACGGGGTTCACCCTGGACAGGGGGCCAATCCAGGGCACACACACACATACACTCACACACTCATTCACACACTAAGGGTACTTTGTACTAATCTGCAGGTCTTTGGACTGTGGGAGGAAACCGGAGTACCTGGAGGAAACTCAACAACCACGGGGAGAACATGCAAACTCCATGCACACAGAGAGAGATGGGAATCGAACCTGGACCCTGAAGGTACAAGGCGACAGAGCTAGGCCACTTTGCAACACCAGTTCCATTCAATTTAATTTAATTGAGTTTTATTTATACAGGGCTTTTAACAATGGACTTTAAAAAATGGAAATATGTATAAATCATAATGAGCAGACTGAGCAATCTGAGGGCAACCGTGAGGGCAACGGAAAAACTCCCTGAGACATCATGAGGAAGAAATCTTGAGTGGAACCAGAATGAAAAGGAGACCCATCCTTCATGAGGTGAGATCAGGTAGTGTGACCATACCGTAAATACTGTACATCCCGTCTGTAATGTTCATGTCATGTTCCTGCTCGGTCGTTTCTGTGCTTCACTCCTTCTGTATTAGTCTGTAATGTTTTCTTGTTTTTTGTAACCTTAGCTAAAAGCTTCCTGTGCAACTCTGACCTATGATCACTTACGTCTCATTCGTCCATGTTACATTATGATGTTTCATTAAAAGTAATGCATACTGTATAATATAAATCTCAGATGAATTCTCTTAATAATAATAATAATAATAATAATACTAATAATAAGCATCTTCAAAGCGTATTTCAAACTGAGAGTTCGATATTGCACGGCACTGATGTTTTGGATTATGCCCCAGTATCTGACAGCCTCAGCAAAGCCTTTAATAAGCTAAATGGAATCAGAGTCTGTAGAGTGTAAATGCTGAGTGTCCTCATTAGTGTGCTTCCTAAAAATGTGATGCAAATCAGCTTCTGGGGTCAAAATACAGGCAGCAGAAACGAGAGCACAATCCACATCCATCCAAACTCTCGGCGTGGATCAGGAGACTCCAACAAAACTTTACTTATAAGCGGCATAATAAAATGCTGCCATTAAAAAAAAAAATATATATATATATATATGTTAATGGCAGCATTTTATTATGCCGCTTATGTGAAGCATTAATTAGTTTCTAATCTAGAAGGAAACATTTGCTGACAATAACAAGAATTTCATTTCCTAATGTATTTATTATTTTATATATTTATTCATTTTGCAGTTGAGATGCTTTAACTCATATAAATGAATATAAAATTATTCAGATGCATTTGGCTTGATTTGATGACAAACATAATACTGACCTCCTAATACTGGGATATAAAGTGTAAAGTTGTCATCTGTTATCAGGTAAAGAGTTTGTAGAAAGAGTTAAAACCTTAAAGATAAAAAATTATCTTTTGATCTTTAATGTAATGAGTGATATTATTATTATTATGATTATTATTATTATTTGAGGTTGAGGTCCACGTCCATGTCTGTGTGTCTCTCTGTACAGCAGAACTCTCTGTCTCACTTATTAATAGACAGAAATCACATTCTGTAAGGTTGAGTATCTGACGCCTTGTTTACACTAAGTTGTCCTTCTTTGGTGCTCAGANCTGTTCGGTAATCGGAGAGAGAATCACAGATGAGAAATGGAAAAAGTCGATCAGATAAAGATGAAGTTTTGTCTTAAAACCACTCCAGCGTGTTCAAATTCACTTCTACCACTTCAGCGCTGTTATTTCAGCCAAAGTGAAAATATGAACTAATCCCAGTCAAAATATTCACTTTATCTTTTCTCATTAATATCTATTGCTGCAGGTGTTTGTTTACAHTGAGRCAGDAGCGCWTTAGTMGATTATTTTAAAGTAGATTATTAAATCCCACACATAATTGTTCATAACATCACTTTTACTCAACATTGAGATTTCACTGATTAAACTTCAGCCAGAGATCTAAGTGCTGCAGAAGTTCTGTCCAGCCAGTTTTGTGTGATGCTGTGATAAAATCTGGCAGGACAGACATACAGACATACAGACATACAGACAGACAGAAATACAGAAGACTGGTTTCGTGTCCCCTCGTGTATGAAACAGTGCTGAACAAAACCTTTCTTTTATATTGTATATATTATGTATTGTATATATCTGGGCGTTTGTGATAAGAGTACGCCTGAGTCAGTGTCAGAATTCGCTGTAAAATGACTAATTACTGTATAACATAATTATAGATTTGTTGTTTTTAGGAAGACCCTCCATTTTCATTTATGTCTCTGTAAATCTAATAAATGAAGAACTGTTGTCAGTATGTCCGTAAGCACAAGCTAGATTAGAAGCTGTGACTGGTTACAAGATTTTGGCCTCTTGTACGATTGATTAGATGATCACTGTGTGTGAACTGAGAGCCAATAACAGCGTAAAGGCAGGACTTGACTAAAATGACGTGTTTTTGGCGCAGTTTTACTGCTGTTTGAGCTTCGTAACGCGGTCGTAATGACATTGTGATGGCGTTGTTTTTGAATGCTAGAATGTTTTTGATAAAATGACATGGAGATAAGGTTGAATGAGCGGCTCAAACACAACACTGCCAATACAACCTCATAAGTGTAAATAAGTGTAACCTTTATTTTGAGTGATTATGCTGATCAACATCCACCCGACCAGATCCACAGTCCATTAAGATTCTAACAGGCTTAAGATTTCGGGACACGACCGCTTCTGTTTGAGTTGCTTGTTGTTATAGGTCCTTGCAAAAGTATTCATACCCCTTGAACTTTTCCTCAAAGTCCCGTTTGCAGTTTGCCACACGCCATGTGGAACATCAAATGTACCTTCTTATGGCTTTCTTTCAACAACGGCTTTCTTCTTTAAACTCTTCCATAAAGGGCCACGACTAATAGTGGTGTTGGCTGATTCTCTGATTAATGTTCTCCCCACCAGGCCTGTCAGTTTAGGTGGACGGCCATGTCTTGGTAGGAGGACTTTGCAGTTGTACCGTACTCTCCTATTCTCAGATGATGGACTGAACTGCGCTCCATGAGATAAGCTCGAGGTATTGCTTTATAACTTAACCCTGCTTGAAACTTCTCCGCAACTTTATCCCTGATCTGTCTTACAGATGTGTGAAGGGGAGAATGTCTATTACCGTCGCACTCACCGCCGCGACAAAAACGACAGCGGCCAAAATAAATCAGTTGCATTTCAAGGCAATTCGTGAAATGACCGCCAGGTGGCGCAAAGTGACATTTTCCGTCATCTCGGTTTTTAAAAAAATAATTAACTCATAAAAAAGTCTAAACAATATGCTGTATCGAAGAAATACTACAGTAATGGTAATTTCCACATCTGTATATTTTATACAACAAGCATGAAAAATCTTAATTAGAGCTATTGATATTTGCTGTACAATAGTGTAATGAGTAAAATAAAAACATTAAAACAAGTACGCTACACTGTAAACCCTAATGCTCAAAGTAATTAAACACATTGAGTACTGTTTACGTGTTCCTCCGTAAACAGTACTCAATGATGCTGTTTGTTCACTAATGTTCTCTAACAAACGTCTGAGGGCTTCACAGAACCGTTGTATTTATACTGAGACTAAAATACACACATCTATTAACGAATTAGATGACGTCTGAAGGCAGAGTGAAGGCCACACATTTCAGATTTTATTCTGAAAATGTTATATTTATTAATTTGTAAACTATTTATCGTTATTTTCCTTCCACTTCACAATTATGGGCCACGTTGTTTTGCTCCATTACATAAAACGTCCAATAAAATACATTTACGTTTGTTCTTGTAACATGACAAAATGTGGATAAGTTCAAGGGTTATGAATAATTTGGCCAAGCACTGTACAGTATGATTGGTACACACGTTCACTAGCATTAGCAGCATGCTAATGAGCCACCTTGATGGCAGAGTAGACAGGTGGGAACTGGTAAGAAGCAAACAAATAAAGTGTTGGAGTCAAAATCTTGCAGTACAAAAACAGTTTTTTTCTTTCTTCTGAGCTTCTCTTTCTCCCCCCTTTCAAAAAGACGACATTTTCTTCTTCTGTTATTTTTTTTTCTCTCTCATACAGTATCTCCTTTAAGAACCTTTTTCATGGCATCTGTTTAAAATAATAACCTTTGAAGTGATTGGATTCGTCTCAGTAAAAGCCAGTGCAGTAACTGATCTAATCTGGTAAAGTAGAGCCTGTTGGATTGTAATAGTGATTCGACTGTAACAAGCAGGTGGTGAAGATCCATAAAGCTGTCACAATGAGGCCGACTCTCATTGGGATAAAACCGTCACGCCAAGTCAAGGTTCGTCTACAAGGTGGTCGTCTCATCCTTTTTCCCCTCCCTGACTTTCCGATCAGGGACTGGGTCGATGACGTAGTCGCTGCCACTGGATCACCTATCAGAGACATCGGTCACAGAAGACAGGCGGGACTTCCAGGATGAAAGAATGTGGATACATATGGAAGAAGATCAGAGAATAAAAAGTCGATTACCATCGAGAGGTTAGAGAGCCGTAGAACAGCTGAGGCTAAGCAGCGGCAGGAGCTCGGTACTGAACGTAGCTGTTTATACTGTATGCATGCTGTGTTTTTTGCTATGCCCTGAAAATGCTAACGTAGCATGTTTTATCTCAACTGCTTTACGGATGTGTGCTTTATTTCTTTTCCTCGCTGACGCTCCCCACATATTTTTGTTTCACCCCTCCAGCCTGATGCAGTGATACGTAACTCGGGTGCACACGTACAGTACAATACATTTAGACCATATTAGCATAACTTTGTTTAGACCCACATGGTTAGCGGCGGGGGTCACCCGCTCAGGGTCACCCGCTGTACTTTTGCAGTAGGGTTGTTTGATACAGGCAGGGTAGGTGTAGCTCCTATAAAAACAAAAGACAGGTTTTGGTCAGAACTCGCACTTTTAATGATATCTTTACATTTCACACACCGGAGGACCAGAAAGCCGTCTCGGAAAACATTCTGTCTGTCTGATGATGTCACAGCGTCTCGCAAAGCTGCCTGGACGGAAATGAACGAAGAACTAAATTCCTAAAATTAGCAAAACATTTAAGCTTACATTTTTAGAAACATTTGACTAGAAATAATCTTATATTTATTTGTTGTAACATTATGTTAAGAAATGTAGATAAATGTAACTATATTCAAGATATTATTATTTATTTTTTTTTGCAGAGCAGAATACTTGCAAAATTGTAAATTATACCAAATGAAAATATGTTTCTGAATGTACAGTTGGTCACTTATTGTGTATTACTTATTATAAAAAAGATAAGAGAGATAAAAGTTAACCAAATACAAGAAAATTCGTCCTATTTTTAAACACTTTGTTTGCTAATTTTCAACGTTTAATAATAGAATAAGCGAATGTCAAGCTTAAAAATGAATAAAAATAAGGTGCTGCTATTGTAACATGGCCACTCCGCGGATTTGTGCAGGTGCAGTTGTTAGGCAACCCCGCCATGCTGGCAGCTGGAGAGGATGCGCTACACCTGGCCAGTAAGTTACCTAAGCTCCCAGAAACCAGGACGCCATGTGCGAACATTTACAACATTTAGACAGCTCCAGGTCTGGGAGCGTGGCTTCGGTATAGATCAGGAGTCGGCAACTTTAAACGCTCAAAGAGACATTTGGACCAGAAAAGAAAACATCGGGAGCCACAAAACCCTTTTGACATCAAAAATGAAGATAACACTGCACTATATTGTTTTTTACCTTTATGATATATATATATAAACTATAGTGTTATGAAATGTATAAAATTATAGAATTTATGAAATCGTTGAACATCAAAATTTTATTTCTGCATGTGACAAAAACCTTTTGAACTCCACAGAAAAAAGGCGCTGGGTCGAAGGTTACTCTCGCATAAAATACTCAATGTCTACTCGAGTCCTCCTCGTATTTATGAAATAAAAAGCCGAATATAAATGATACACCTGCAAACCGGAAAGAGCCATCGGCGGTTGTGACGCATATTTTGAGCGACAAAAAATTAAACACGTTTTGTTTTATTTTAATGTTATACGATCACCAAATTTAATCTTTAAATTTAGAATTACATAAAAAAAACCCTAACAAACTTAAATAAAATACATTGAAATGAAAACCTCAGCTGCAGCAGAGGGATGAACGAGCCACGCGCGGCTCCAGAGCCACCGGTTGCCGACCCCTGGTGTAGGAAAAAAAAAGAGAAAAGAAGAAGAGTGGGCTAAAAAGAAACAATAAATGAATACATAAATAAGATAAATGGTAATAAATTAATAAATAAACAAATAAATAATAATAATAATAAAAAATAAACAATTTTAATTTCACAAGAGAAAGAGGGGAACCCGAGCACATGTTTGGGGAAAGAATCAGAAGCGAGGAAGCTTCCAGCTAGAAAGGACAAGTTTCTGTGTCATTGTAGGGAAACATGAGAGCGCTGAGAATAGTGCAGCTGTAAATAATATAGAGGAAAGTGTCAAAATAAAAAAGAAATCGTTGTAAACTCTGGGATAAAAGGAGATCCCTCGCTCTGCTCTGTCGCACCTTGTCGCATCGTGTCAGTGTGAGCGCGGGGTTAAAAACGCTCACACAGCCACTTGCACCAGCTCAGGGAGAGTCGCAAGCACTGGAACAGAGTGTGTGCAGATTCAACGACTCCCTTACTCACACACATTTTCTCTATAAAGTCATAAAGATTTTAGCGCTGTATTGATCTCCTGCGCGCTGAAGTTCTGAAATCTCTATTGATCCTGTCAGATCTATAAAATCTTCATTCATTTATACATATGTGTGTGTGTGTGTTGAAAAGGTCAGACAGGCTCCAGGAAATTCTGGGATGGAAAGTGACATTCTGTCCGATCACATGGACCTGAACAACATTCTTCTATTCCTCTAGGGAAACATCAAACGTTTGTCGTGTTGAAATGATCATTTTTTTTAATAGTGTAACAGTCAGGTTTATGGATGGTCATGTGACTAATGATGTGATTCTTGTTCTAAAATGTACAGATCCAAAGATCTGTGAAGTTTTTCATGAACAAATGATTCTCCCTTTTTATTCGGATTCAACCCGTCCTCACTGATGCACATACCAAATTCTTGTGTATTCTTAATGAATAAGATCAGCAGAAATGGTAAATACTGAAGAAAGTCATTTATGAATACTGTAGCTGCATGTCCATGTATTACATTATGGGCATCAAGTATGAGATCTTCAACATGGCCAAACAGCATGATGTTGGAAACGAAAGCAAATGGAGATTGATTGAAAACATTATGGAAGGAGTCTCCAGTGTCAATGTCTTCTAATTCCCCCGTCACACTATAACGAAGACCATGAAGTTCACACTGCATCCTAAAAATACCAAAGAAATTAGTTGGAATAGGAGGGTCAAAATGGAAAAAATGGGCATACTACTTCCTAGCCCAGGCATGGGCAAACTACGGCCCGGGGGCCACATGCGGCCCGTTTAACGTTTTGATTCGGCCCGCCAAACTTGAAAAAGTTTAATAAATTAACCTTGTTAAAGTTTTATTTCCCTTGTAATTCTGATGTTTCCTCACTAGATGGCGCACTCTAGATATATTGGCTTTGTTGAGGTGAAGCGTAGGCCTATTACTCCACGTTTGCACTTTACCCTTTGACCCTTTGACCAAAGCATGCCATCTATCTGCTCCTGTTCCGGCCCCTTTGTCAAATGCTAGAACTCAATGTGGCCCACGAATCAAAAAGTTTGCCCACCCCTGGTCTA
>QMIH01000439.1:52872-57428 GCA_003987875.1 Clarias batrachus | reverse complement strand
CGCAGCTCAAGTCTGAAGATGCGGTTGGAAGAACTTTGTTGACGTTCAGTACCAACAACGCAGTGACATCCAAATGGCAAATTAGAAATCTTTCCCATCCACGTCATTCACGTTTGTACTACTCCAATGATGTCCCTAAGAAGTGTTCGCTATGTCGTTAACTGCTTGATGCCATAGTTACTATGTTCTTATTAAGTTCTTCCTGAACATGCTTAAAAAAAAACACACCAGCTTCACGTCAAGAGAAACGATGCTGCGTCCTTACCGGCTTCTCTTACATTCCTACCAAGTTCTACAAGTTCTTACTTCTTCCCTAATCTCCTTCGAAAAAACTATTTATATATCCACTAAAAATGTTGGATTATGTCTCGAATTTAGCACACAAGTGGATACCAGATCATAACGTATGTACATCCTTATCCTACTAAAACCTGCACTCCTCAGATGGTGAACAAACTGACTTTAAATTTGTTGTCGGGATCGAGAGCCAGTTCTCTCTCTCGCTGTTAAAATTCACGACGAATGATTATTCAGTGCAGGATATCGAACCAACACACCTGCCATTCCTCTGGAATCCCAATAACGCAGCAGGGAGGCTACAGAGAACGCTCCAACGTGGAGTGTCGAGGTGATGCATTTTAAAAACGAAGCGAAATTAAGGCGCCTTTCCCACATGACTGGAGTGTTTGTCAGAGCGTGACGAATTGTCCTCAGTTGGAATTCTTGCTGGTTCTTGGTTGCTCGACTCTGTGGCCACACAGGCCTTAAGTCACCTAGGAATGTTTTATAAGCATTACCTACGAAATGGTAAGAAGTACTTACAATTACAGTGTAATCAGCTACAACTCTGTTGTCAAAAAGTTCTAAACTGTCACTATACTACAGTATGTACAAAATATTGATACTATTTTCTAGGGCTGTAGCTATCGAATATTTTAGTAATCGAGTATTCTACCAAAAAATTCATCGATTAATCGAGTAATCGGATAAAATGCACTTCTGCTTCATTAGACAGAAATAAAGATTAATTGGTTTTCTTTTTAGAAAAATCTACTTTTATTTTTTAAATGCATACAGCATTGTATCAAAAATAAACGTTGTCACTATTCACAATACGCGGTGTTCGACACCGTGAGCCGCCGCGACGCCCGCCGACGTTACGCAAAGTTCTGCAAGCTCCGCCAAAATTTAAAAAAAATGTTTAAACAGGTTTTTAAGGCGGCTTAAACATATAAAATTTTTCACGCAGAAAGATGGAAACGTAATCGCAGCGCCAAAACTAGCGCTGAATCATGAAGAACCGGACTTCCGGCCACCGCGCGAAACCGCGTAGGTGAGATAGGGGTTGAACTGAGATTAATTCATTTGCACTACAGCACCATACATTCTTATTTTAAAGCCTTTTCTCGGATGCAATTTTTTTAAATTTCAAATCACTTTAAGAAACAAAAAAAACTAAGGCACAAAATAAAATAAATAATTATACAAAAACACTAAGTTGTGCAACTGAACTTTCAGAACTAAAAGTTTCAAAATCTATCTCTCAGGCATAACATTAAACCTTTACTGACAATTTCTCTTGCTTTCTCTTGCTGCTTTCTTCTTCTTTTGGCCTCGCTGATCATTTTATCGCTCCCTTCCAACAGAACGCGCCATCAAATCAACACACCGCTAACTGTTTGCGTCTCTCTCCGCTTTGTGGGTGACGTCAGCGCTTCTTCTTCGTTGGTGTTTACTGGCGGCTCGCACCCGGAAGCGCGCTGTGTCAAAAGCGTGCCGTCAACAAATAATTGCGCGAAGACATGACGCAAGCTTTTAAAATGAATTGATCGAAGCTTCGAGGCAGAAGATTTTGCCTCGATCATTTTTTGTTCCAGCCCCACTATTTTCCTACAAAGTTCATACGACAGCGCATAATTTGCTATGATTTGTTAGAAACAGAGGTGGGAAAAGTAAAAGAGAAAATAGTACTCGAGTAAAAGTGGAAGTCCTCCATTTAGTTGAGTAAAAGTACAGAAGTAATCACCGTCAAATGTACATACTGTACGTATCGAATGTACAGGGTTCGTATTAGCTGACAGTAGCCTTCTGCATAGTAAATAAAATCTCTCACTCTCTCACTCTCTGCTTCCTGTTTGCGAAGGTGTTGTTTTCGTTGCTGTCTCCAATCAGCCCCAGTAATGGGCGTGGTCAATGAATGATTAAACGATTACGATGATAGAAATTTGGGGAAAATCCTCACCAAAACTGAGAACTCAGCCCAAAACAGGGTGGAAAACCGAGACAGAATGGCGTCCAGGATTCTCCTCAGGATTTAAAGGTGCAGAGACAAACATTTCATAGACAACAATTCAAAACATGCCAAGACCTGCTCTGATTTCTCACCTATTAACGGCACCCTGGATTTAGCCAATGTAGTAGCCCGGCTCCACCCCATGTACGAGTGGGTTTTGCAGTACGAGTGTTACTTTTACAAGCAAACTTAACATCTTTTGAGGGTGGTTGGAATGGCCATACTGTATATCACATCGTGTAATTCGATTTTTTGGGGGTTTCAGCGCGACTCTGCAAAACCTCTTGCTGGCTTGACCGCTTCCTTATCTCGGTCCTGCAGCAGCAGCACTGATACTGGAGAGCCCCGCCCCTGGGATATGAACACGGTGGCAGCGATACTCCATCTCTCCTCAATCTATCCTTTTTTTTTTTTTGGTGTTGCCCCCCCTGAAAAAAAAAAAACAATCATCTAAATGTTCCTTGTGCTCTGTTGTTTCTCTGTTGTGCTTTCACTGAGGTTGAGGAGAGGGACCGTATTCGACATGGAAAACAGTATATATACATGGTATAGGGCATACAGTATGAGAGGAGAGGTAGAGAGGGAGGTACGGGGGTCCGACAGAAGGAAGCAGGGGCAACAAATGAGTGTCTTGGGCAACAACCTTTATCAGGAGATCCAGAGTCCAGACTTCACGCCAGCGTCCGGCTCCTACGCCACAGCTGGTGAACCACATTTTGTTTCTGCGGCGCAATGTAACCATCACCACATGGACACCACGCATGACTCATTTCACCCGCTTGCTTCTGCCTCCGTCCTCAAGCAGCTGGACTGACTGTTAATTCGACACTTCAGTTAACAGACCTTGTAAAAAGTTACGCGTCTGGCTCCGCCTACTGCTTCCTGCGCCATTGCGATCGTGACTGAACTTCTTGGCGTGTGCCGTTCATGGAAAAAAACACGGGAAAGGATGTTTATTTCTCTTATACCGCAGCGTGGTGACGTCAGCGTGCCGGAATCGGCGTCAAACGCGTCTCTCGTGAGACGACACAAACACAAAGAAACATCCTCTCAGACGTCAGAAATTTCTCAAGATTATTTTTAATTTCTGCATCGATTAAAAAACAAACCGAGAAGTTAAAAAAAATGCAAGTTTATACACTTTTCTTTTTTTTATGTTTTTAAAGATTAGAGTTCTTTTAATACTGACAAGATGAACAGAATGTCTGGAGAAAAGATTAAAAAAAAAAAAAAAAAGCAAACACTTCCTCTGCAGACAGGAAGTTCAAAATATTTCCCTTTTTTTATATAAACTCGAAGCTGACGTGTCTACAGAGACATGATGCTAAATGAAACAGAAACACTCAACATTTCCACATACTCAATGAGTGTGTGTGTGTGTGAGAGAGAGAGATATTAATCCTTATTCTCTCAACTCATTTGCATATCTACAAACAAATCAAATAAAAGAAGCTATATACACTGTACAACATCTCTCAGAGGAACATCGCGTTCACATCAGGACGTCTTTCTGTCGGGGTGTCGAGAACTGCCTCGTTTCTGTGACACCTTAACTTTCGTGAAACTTTTCAGCTATACACAGCGAGGTGAGCGAGTGGAAAGGGCTCGTTATTTGTCTCAAGTGTGCTTGAAGACTAAATTAGAAAAAAAAAAAATTTTTTTTGAAGGAATTATTATTGATGATTTTGGGGATTTTTTTCATTCATTCCAAAGACATCTCAGAGAATTATAAAACATTTAATTACCTGTCGTATGTCTGTGAGAAGGTTTTGAGAGACATGCTAATGCACTCAAGAAAAGACTGACACAGTATACTGTGTACCTGAGCAAAGAACAATTCACCGGGGTCGAGTTACCTCACTAGATGTCTCAGGTGTTTTTGGTGAAGGTGAAGGACTGAAATGTCAAGAAAGTTATCTGAACTGGAAATATTCCATAGATTTAAATGGGAAGAAACGAAAAAGAAAAGAATGAATTAATAAAAGCAAAAAAAAAAAGTAAATAATAATAATAATAATAAAAACTTTAAAAACATGCCCAACTTTTTTTTTTTTTTTAATTTTCTTTTATTCTTCTTTCCTTTCCTTGAAGTTGAAAAGGAAGAAAGTAAGTCCCCGGGGAAATAAAAATCAGATTAGTAAAAATTTTTTTTTTTACCTTAAACCAGGTAATTAAACTCTTATAATATTAAAATTGCTGATTTTCTAAAATGGGATGAAAAAGATTCCCCCAAAATATTTTTAAAAATAAAAATGACAAATTT
>QMIH01000439.1:42872-47872 GCA_003987875.1 Clarias batrachus | reverse complement strand
CGTACTAATATTTCACAGCAGCTACTGTAAGAGTCCCATCACTGTAATGTGCTTCTGTAAATGTCAATCAGTTCTATGGGATCAGTTACCAGAAATTTTATCACAAGTCCTGGTTTGACTTGAACAGCCATTATGGGATTGCAATAAGTTACATAAAAGTTAGTCCATCTATATAAACGCTTCTCGACCGACAATGAACGGACATTGCCGTAAAATAAAAAATATTAGTTTATAGTTTAAAATTTATATACTATTTCTTAATATACTGTAGCATAACAATAAACCACATATTAAGATAAAAATTATTAAAATGATCATACATATCTTAGTATTTTAAAGCATCAATTCTATTGTTTCATTAGGTGATTACCTACGCACCAAATTTTAAGCAGGCATTTCTAGAAAGACATTATTTTCAAGTAGAAAAAACACAAAATCTTAAAATTAGTAATATGTGGCTTATATTATATGATGTCTGGTTTTATATTTGTCTAAATTGATGAAAAATGTAAATAATCACAAAAAATAGTTAAACATTAAGAATTAAGAAAAATATTGTTTTCTCTTACTGGATTTAAAACATCTAGCCTTCCATGCATTATAGAATTGCTTAGTCTAGCTTAAACATGTTCAGAACCCTTACAGTACATTATCATAAGCCAGCGGAACGAGAGCATCGTAGAACGTAGTTTTGCTGGTCCGGGAAAAGATCCTTAAATTCTTTGATAGAAGTGTTTTTTTTTTCTCCACAACTTAAAAGGAAAGAAAAAATGTAAGCAGAACATTCAACAAATCAGCGAGCATGTTTCAAGCTTGAAATTTTCATATTCCGTTTGAGAAATTTTTATTTGTAGTGTGAAATGTTTCTCATTAAAACAAAAAACGTTTTAACCAGTATTTCAACCGGGAAATCTGTCAAAAGTAATTATTAAAATTAAAATAATTATATTTGTTTTCATAGTGCAACATTACAGAAGGAATACTGGACAATGTGAACTATAATTGTATTATCCTTATTCTTGAGCACTGCTGTATGTGCCTGCTTTTTACATCTACATGTAAAAATTTGATGCATGATTCTGAGATTTTTTTTTGTCTGCGTGTGTGTGTGTGCGCCTCGTCTGTTTACCTAGACGCAAGACCTGACCCGTATCTGATTCCTGCCTGTCTGAAAAACTCTGAGTCTTTTTATCATATTAACTTTTTATTTATTTACACTGCCATGTTTAGATTTTGTACGCAAGTCCTCGCTTTGTCCCGGTCCCCACTTTGCACTTTGCTACTCTGTAGGTTTTTAATTCAGTGTGTTTTTGTGCTACGTTGTTTCCTTTCAAAGTGATTTACAGCATTTCACCTCCACTCTGACTAACCTTCATGAGTCATTTGTATCCTTTGTGATTTGAGTCAGATGGCAGATACCTAACAAAGTATTTTATAAATTCAGGACAGCGCCAAAACCCCGGAAGCATATTTACAGCGGTAAACGAACAAAGCCACTTTTTCCATGTTTTGAAGAATTTGTGACGCAGATGACGCCAACACGCTCCAAACAGGGAAATAAAGTCCAGACCGTTGCCGTGAAAAATAAAAGCTTAATATTTATTTTCTTCACGGTGACTTAACGCTGAGCGCAAACATTGGGCGTACAAGAGTCAAGAGCACATTTTAAACAGATGTAATCTGAAAAAAGTTGGATCGATGGGTGCGGTATCGCGCCATAAGGTTTGGAAAGTGTAAGTGCTCTTTTGTGTGTCAGAGTGCATCTGATCCCGGAGTGAAATCCAATTCCTGAGTTACGAAA
The DNA here is from genome assembly GCA_003987875.1 of Clarias batrachus. Classification (NCBI taxonomy): domain Eukaryota; kingdom Metazoa; phylum Chordata; class Actinopteri; order Siluriformes; family Clariidae; genus Clarias; species Clarias batrachus. The sequence goes on along the minus strand of QMIH01000439.1, from coordinate 46,071 downwards.
TCGAAAATAATGAGTGTGAACGTCAAGAAATTGAGTTTGTCAAATGATCAGTGTGTGTGTGTGTGTGTGTGTAAAAGAGAGACAGCGTAAGAGAGATTGTGTGGATACGCGTGTGGATAAGGAACATCTAGAGAAAAATGAAAGAATATAAGAATGCAAATATTTTCCAACTAAAAGAAAGAAAAAAAAAGAGAAATACAAGAAGAAATAAAAAGAAGGAAATAGTTAAATGCAAGTATGTCACAACTAAAAAGAAAGAAAAACAAAACAAAAGGAAGGAAAGAAAGTTTAACTATCTATCTATCTATCTATCTATCTATCTATCTATCTATCTATATAAATGTATGCATGTGTGTGTGTGTGTCTAATTTTTAAATCCGTCACTTACACACACACACACACACACACACACACACACACACACACACACACTCAGTTCTTAACAGTAAACTGCATTACTTCATTTTACTGACCCCCTCTGTTTCTGTTTCTGTGTGTGTGTGTGTTTGTGTGTGTGTGTGTGTGTGTGTGTACACGTATGGTCTGGTGCTACCTTCGTTTTCGATCGTGTCAACTGCGTCGTTGACGAGACGGATGACCGTCACTATGGAAGCTTGGAGAAAGAAATGCAGAGTGGTGAGAAACTTACACACACACACACACACACACACACACACTGATATTCTCACTTGCATAAACAACAAAGTCAGTAGGCAACATTATTGTATAGTTAATTATATGCATAAATCCAAAACTGGCATTGGTCCACTGCAGATGCTTCTGTGTTCTGATTGGCTGATGATGACCTGAGCTGTGACAGATGAGAGTCGGCGTATGTCATCATTCCGAAAAGTGAGGATTATGAAGCCTCACACACACACACACACACACACACCAAATTAATGGTCTGATAATTCATCATTGGAGCACTGATGCTGAAACTGATGACACACACATTTTCACACTCTTCACAAACACACGCGCAGAGAGAGAGAGAGAGTGTCACTGTGGGCGGGGCTTACCGTTATCATCACAGGAGTCTGACTGGAAGGAGCTCAGTGATTGGACCTCAGAGTTGCTTCCTTTGTTGCTGCCTGAAAAACATGTGACCTCGTCCAACATGTCCACTTTCCCTGTAAGAGGTCAGAGGTCAAAGGTCATACAGGTAAGACACTTATGGCTCGTTCATTCATTCCTCAGTTATGTTTCATAGCTACTGAACAAACACAGAAATATGTGTATACACACACACACACACACACACACACACACACACACTCTGATTCATTGTTGTCACACTGAGAATTTGAATTTAAAGTGACACTTCAATCCTGCTCTGGTTTTTAATCTCTCTCTCTCTCTCTCTGTATCTGATTGCGATTCTGGTGATTGTTAGATGTTGAGTTCAGAAACGCTGCCCTCCGCAGGGAGTCTAGACAACTGCGGGGTTTTTTTATTCTAAAACTTTAATTTAATTAAGTCTCTGCTAACAGCAGGCTTCAGGCTGAGGCGAGCGCAAAGGTGCAACTGAACAGAAGTGAGGACAAGGGACATCAAGAGACGGAAAGTGAGTAAAAAGTAAAAAGAAAGAAACAAAGAAAGAAAAGGAAAAATGGAAGGAAAGGTAGAAAGAAAGAACAAAGTTAGGGGAGGAAAAAATGATTGAACAAAGGAGGGAAGAAAAGAAAGTATATAAATAAAGAATGAAAGATTCGAAAGATGAAGGAAGGAAGAAATTAAAGAAAGAAATATAGAAAGAAAGGAAAAAAAGAAGGAAAGAAAAAAGAAGAAAATAGTGAAGAAAGGAAAGAGAGGAGGAAGAATAGAATAAAATAATGAAGCAAAGTAGCAGGAAAGAAAAATATATGAATAAAGAATTAAAAAATGAAAAAAAGAATGAAAGTATGAAGTAGGAAAGAAATGAAAGAACGAAAAAGGAGAAAAAAGAAGGTAAGAATAAAGGAAAGAAAGAAACTCCGCCCCCTGTACACACAGTGTAGAACTGTTCGTAGCGATGGGTGTTTAAGCGCCACGCTGTAGCCGATGATATAATAACCCCGCCTCTGTGGGGCGCTACACTCTCACTGCAACGCGAGATGGAGGAGAAGGTTTGAGACACTCATATGGATTAGAACACACACACACACACACACACACACACACACTGTCACTCTTACCGTCGTCATCCTCCCAGCTTCTCTTGTTGCTCGGCGAGTCACACTCCGACCGGCTGGGCGCCACGCTGCACACGGCCACGCCTCTTCGTGTCATACTGCCCACCACCCTCGGTGACTCCGCCCCCTGTCTGAACGTACTCATCTCGGTCAGCTCCGCCCCCTTTCTGTCACCACTTCTCTTCTCCAAAGTCCCGAAGCACGGCGTGTAGGCCATCGGTCTCACCGGGACCTGAGGTGGCCCTGATAAGCTCCGCCCACCCTCCGTATAGAGACCGATGGGTTCGCCGGACAATAAGCCCCGCCCACCCTCGGTGAAGAGGCTGATGGGGTCTCCGGAGCCGCACTGCAGGGGCGGGAAGTGTCCGTTGGCTTTGTGCAGCAGCGCGGCGGTGGCGGGGTCCTGCACGAGCGACAGGTCGTTGCGCGAGTAGCTCTTCTGGAACACTTTCTTCCTGAAGGCGACGAACAGAAACACGAGCGCCATGATCAGGAACAGCACCACCGCCACGCCGATAAGCTCCTCCCGCCCAAAGTAGGCGGGGCCGGAGCGCATGTCGGGGACCAGGACGGGGCGGACGGCACAGGCTCCGCCCACAAACCCCGGGGTGGTGCAGTTGCAGTAGAAGGAGCCGAAGGTGTTGACGCAGGAGGCTCCGCCCTCACAGCGCTCGCCACGCTCGCACTCGTTTACGTCCTCTTCACACCTGTAGAACACACACATACACACACACACACACACACACACACACACACACAATTAGTCAAGTGTATGGATTAGATTAAAACATGAAATAAATGTAATAAAGTGTCTACTTAAAGACACACACACACACACACACACACACACACACGCATACACACGCGGTCTTATGTGTGAAAGCATGAGAATATGATTTTAATCTTTAAGGCACATCAAAGGAATGCAAGACCGTGTGTGTGTGTTATAATTAAATCGGAGTGTGTATGTGCAAGTGTGTATGGAATTTAATTAAACTGGTCTGTGTGTGTGTGTGTGTGTGTGG
>QMIH01000439.1:8655-28247 GCA_003987875.1 Clarias batrachus | reverse complement strand
CACACACACACACACACACACACACACACACTATTTCCCTAAAGGTCACAAGCATTTTTGTCCCTATAACATCTTTCATCTACTGTACTTGTGGTTCGTGGGTGAACATGATGTCATTCCCAAAAGGCAACAAACTTACACACACACACACACACACACACACACACATATTTATAACCAGTCATACAGGTTCATTACTATCTACTGTAATAATTACACTTTTTATTTTCATTAAAGTTATTAATGGAAAACACTCATGGACACAAATATATCACACACACATACACACACACACACACACACACACAGAGAGAGAGAGAGAGAGAGAGAGAGAGAGAGAGAGAGAGAGAGAGACTAAGGAAGAATTGGTAGAATGATGAATAGAAGAAATTAAATGGAACACGGTAATCTAAAAGAGTTATCTCAATGAGTGTCCAATCAGTGTGCTCTTACGCAGACGTGAGCACACCACACACACACACACACACACACACACACACACACACACACACACACACACACAAACATATGTATTTATTTACAAAGATTGCAGTTTAAATCTGTTGGTGGCTAATAACACATAAAAGGACTTTTTGTCTTTTTCACTTTATTTTCTCCTCCTCCACCTCCGCAACCCCAACACACACACACACACACATTATCGGCTTCATCACTTGCTGTTATTTGCGGTTAATTATTTTCTCCTTTTGAGCCAACAAACGCAACATCAGTAATTACCAAAGGCCCCCACACACACACACATGCATACATTTATTAGACACCTTTTGTGATTTCCTAATTAAATGCATATAAAGTATTTTTACATTAAAGCCATAGACATGCGTTTCTATAAAATATTACAAATATCTTTACTTATTACTAAGTAGTATTGTTGAAAATTTTTTAAATTGAGAAATCACTTAAATTTTGTCGAGGTGTGCTTTCCATGTGACTAACACGACTGACAAAATTTCACATTTTTTCATCAAAGAATGTGTACATAAGTAGCTAGGTTAAGATGAAAAAAAAAAAAAACACAACGAAAATCTTTTCATGTCCTGACTTAATAATGGCATAGCTGCGCACTTTGATAAGGACTTTATCGATTTTTGACATTTTGTTGTCATTACTGTGTCTCTGTTATTCGTCTCTTGACGCGTAGCAGGAAAAAATTAAGGGTCAACTAGCAAAATTTTAACAAATTTATTAAAACAATATCTAACAATCTAACACTCTATACAAATTTAGTTAATTTAAAGTTATGACAAAAAAAACTGTAAAAAAAAATGTCAAATTGAAAATGTCCTGTCATTAAATTTGTTACACAAGTCACTAAAGCTAGCTAAATTGTGCTAGCTTAGTAAGTAAAAACTGTAGTAAGAAATCGGTCATTTATAATGAAAAAATAAGTAAAACTTTAGTTCTTATCAGTGATCCGGTTTGCAAAATAAATGAAAAAGAAAACTTTGTTTCGTCTTAGTTTGTCATCTAAAAATATGAATGGAGAGATCATGAAGAATAAACGAGCTTGGAAGAAAGTAGCAGGGATTCAAGTAGAACGTTGAGTTTGCTTGCTTTGCTAATATGCCAACAAAGCTAGTTTAAACCCTAGCATGTATTTACTGTAAGAAGTCAATAAAAAGATTAAATATTTTACGTTATATATTTTAATACAAGTTCTTAACAGAACTACGTAAAAAAAGAACAATAAAACAATGTTAGAGAAAATACAAACTACAAAACCTCCAATTCTGTTAGTCATGTACTGTACATGTACATTTTACAATCCTGTTACGCAGGAAAATATTGAGCTACTGAAGCACACATTATTTATCAAATTTGTGTCAGATTTTGAAACATTCAAATCGAGTGTGTCTTAATTCAATTAAAAAAGCAAGGACTATCTGCTCAGGCATGTCGCCAAGAGCGGACAGACTTTACCATAAGGCGTTACGTCTGTTATCGCCAACTGTGTTGGTGTTTAGCGTTTTCAGGCCTATTAGTCAGGATGGGTTTATTTAATAGCGGGTTTATTTGTAGCACAGTGGACTTAGCGCATTTGCTACATCGATTCGAATTAATTCTGAAAACTATTTGCGATAGAGTGATTCAAGGTGATTTCAAACTTAAAAATTTTTCAATTAATTTATTTGTACACACACTTTAAATGTGCGCAATAACCCCTCGAGTGGCCACTTTAATAGGAACCCGAAAGTGCCTGTAGGTTAGATGCGTTGTGAGTGGATACTAAGAAGCTTTTCTGCTCATTACTTTAGTACAGAGTAGCTATTTGAGTCACGGTAGCTGCGCCAGCTTGAACCAGTGTGTGTATACTCAACCATGCCACAGAAATAAATATATAAAGGAGCAAATGTACAGGTGTTCCTAATAAATTGGCCAGGTATGTTTGCCATTTTTATGGTGCTATGTTTTTTTTTTTTTTCCTGGACCCAGGGTTGAAATGTGGGACTGCTTCCTTTCTTCTTCACTTCTCCTCTCTCTTGTTCTCTCATCTATCTTCTATCACTTTTTTAATTCTTTCAATTTCTTTTTCATTTTCTGCCTGTCACTCTGTCGCTGTTTTTTCACACAGCTCTTTTCCTCTCTCTCTCTCTCTCTCTCTCTCTTTTCCTGTTATGTGTTTATATCACACCTCTGTCTGGGGGTGTGAAGAGTCCATTAGTCAGTGTTTGACCTTTGAGTTTGTCTGAAACCGAAGGGATTTAAACATCAAAGGAAGAGAACCAGACGTAAGCGAAAATGAGTGAAAAAAGGGGGGAAAAAATCCAGCCAGAGCAGCACTCGTATAGATACGGAGAAGTGTAATTGAAATATGTGTGTGTGGGGGGATGAGCGAGTGCTTGAAGTTGAAACTCCATAAAATTACACACAAAAAAATGTTTACAGCCACTGAGGCTGTGCTTCAATCTAAATTCTGCCTTAGTCAAAGTGTGTGTTTGTGTGTCCTGGAACTCATGAATTATGAACCGTGGCAGCTCCTTAATGCAATGCAATGCTATGAATTTCTAAAATGATATACAGGCTGCACCTGAGTGTGTGTGTGTTGTCCTCTATGGAGGTGCTCTACAAAACTAGGCAAGACATTCTGCAAAATCATAACTGCATTTGACACTGTGTGATGAGGTGCACAGCTGGTTCTTACGATGTGGTTATTTCCTACACAAATCAATCGAACGTTCATGATGGCGGTGTGCATTACTAATTTACTCTTCATTTCCACTCCAACCTGAAGTGTGTGTGTCTCGTGTCCAAAAGTCTGAGTGCACTACAGAGGACTGTTTTCATTTCAGCATTTTCATCGCTGAAATGTTTGGGGTTGAATAAATTAATATTTATTTCCACCACTAGAGGGCATCTGTGCTGTGTTAGAAAAAAGCTAAAAAAAAAACTAAAAAAAAAACCTATCAATCCATATTCAAAAAGTATCATGATGCAGTTTGAAGGCAGATCCTCAGGTAGGCAGCATTTATATTTGGTGTTTATCTTTTACTGTGACACAACCTGTCCCATTTGGAAGGATGTCAGAGCTTTTCGTTCTTTTTCTGTTTTTGTATTGGCCGTGGTTTCTACAAGCTGATTAGATTTTCTACCTAATGTGACCTCATATAAGACTATACCCTCCCCTGGTGTATCAGCTGGAGCATTAACACTTTGGGGGAGAGCAGAGACCTTTCACTAGTAAAATATTGGACTTCTTAAAGAATATTACACCTTCCTAGGTGTAAAAGAAATACTGAAGGTACTAAAGGTACAAACTGAAGCAACGAGGAAAGTGAGTACCCTTTGTCATAAGACCTCTACTAGTTCAAGGTCCATCCTGGTGTAAGACAGTAATAAAGAAATCTCACCAAAGCGATGCTGTGTTTGATAACACTCAGGGATATACTAAACACAAAGTTTATCAAGGAGACACCAAGGTGTACACTAATGCAGTTGCTCCATAATAAAATGCAGCTCATATGAGCAGGAATGCAAAAATGAGGTTTAACATCCCATAATATAACCTGTTTTTTTGCTGTATGATATAGATATTCAAAGACATTAACATCCCAACATGAACCTCTTCGTAAACAATGTTCCCTTCAAACACAATTACAGGTTGTTTCCAAACAACCCAATATGCACTTACTATTAAGGCATTTCTTTCCCTCACCTGTGATGTGGTAGGAGACCTGACGGTTGCCAGGAGAGCTATCATCATCACGGGTGTTCAGCACAGCAACCACTTCTCCAGGTGCGTCACTTTCCCGCACGCTGCCGTAGTAGTGTGGCTGCAGAAACTCAGGCATGTTGTCATTGGAGTCGCCAACTGCTATGGCAACCGTGGTTGAGGACGACAGACTGGCAGGGTCTCCGAGATCAAATGCCCAGACTGTAAGACTGTGGATGGGGTTAAGTTCATGATCAAGGTCTTTTAGAGTTGAAATCCACCCAGAAGTGCTGTCAATTGTAAAATAGCTCCCACTGTCCTTTAAATCCTCACTTCCTGATCCAAGAAGCCCGGGTGGAGCAAGGCTGTATGTTACCTGGCCGTTGGCTGACCAGTCAGGATCCACTGCCAGCACCTGGAGGATCCTGGTACCGGCAGGAAGTCCCTCATTGATGGAGGCCTCGTACGAGTTGGATTCAAATGCTGGTTTGTTATCATTTATGTCCAGAATTTTTACTTCCACATCTACGACAGCAACTGAGTCTACAAGTCCTTGCTGCAGGGTTGCAGTCACTTTAAAATGGAATTCAGGAATTTGTTCACGGTCCAGTGGTTTTTCCAGTTTTATCATTCCACTGTCTTTGTCGACGACAAAAGACCCATCGTTATTACTCTCCATGGTCTGACCAATCACAGCAGAGAAACTGACAAGTAAGGAGTCCTTTCCACGCTGGCTCTGCAGATGCACTGCTCCTACTGTGGAACCAATAGGTGTATCCTCTTGAATGGTAAAGGAGAAATGTGGTTGAGTGAAGACAGGCACGTGGGCATCATTTGAGAGGACGTGAATGTACACGGAAATCAGAGAATGGCGGACTGGTATACCGCTGTCTGAGGCTTTCACGAAAAAAGACAACACTGACCCTTGAAGAGGGCTGAAGTTCCCTTTGGTAACGACCCAACCACTATCAGGATCTATATCCAGCAATTCTGTGACTTGAATACTGGCTTCACTGTATAAGCTGTAGCCTATCTCTCCATTGAGGCCCTGATCAGCATCCCAAGCCTGCACTTGTGTCACTAAAGAGCCAGGCTCCACCTCTGCTCGAACACTAGCACGGTATTCTGAAGCATCAAAAAGTGGGGCGTTATCGTTCTCGTCTAGCACTGTAACCCGAACATGGCAGTATGCTGTTTTTCCTCCTGTGTCGACTGCTGCAATAGACAGCACAAATTCATTTTGCTCTTCCCGATCCAACCTCTCCAGAGTCGTTATCTGACCACTGCTGTCTACGCTAAACAAGTATCGCGCTGTATCTGAAAGCAGAACGTAGTGCACTTCTCCGTACGGTCCAGGATCAGCATCCTGAGCCCTAATCATAATGACCTTAGATCCAGCTGGCATGTTTTCTCGTACCTCTGCTTCATACATGCTCTGGGTGAACTGTGGAGTGTGCAGGTTAGCCCAATCTACATGTACGTGCACTTGTGCCGTGCTGGTGAAAACGCCATCAGAAACGCTCACGTTCAAGCTGACAGTGGGAGGCATGCGCTGTGTGCGCCGCTGTCCACTCAGACTCAGAATGCCTGAGGACGCATCCAGGTCGAACAGCAATCGCTCGTTTCCTAATACCAACCCGTAATGTAGTCGGTCAACATCAGACTGGTCTGCATCAGACGCCTGAATGCACATGACAAAGTGGCCTTTGGGTGCAAGTTCATAAACGGCGGCCTCGTACAGTAGTTGATTGAAGACTGGAGCATTATCGTTCGTATCCGTCACCTGAACTGTGACCTGCACCTCAGTGCTAAGAGGAGGAAAGCCATTATCAGTCGCTTTGACAAAGAAAACATAGCGCTGAATGGTTTCATGATCGAGGGAGCGAGCAGTCAAGATTAAGCCACTACTGCTGTCAATGTGGAAATGATCTGTGCTGTTGCTGCGGTCGGGGATGATCTGGTAGCGAATTGCCGCATTTTTTGCCGAGTCTTTATCTGTTGCTTGGACCTGTAAAGCAGGAGTGCCGATCATGGCTGATTCAGCAATTACTGCTTTATAAACTGGTTGTTCAAACACAGGTGCATTATCGTTCATGTCTAAAACTGACACCTCTACATCCACCTCTGCTCTAGCTCCTGTAAGGCAGTCCGTTGCCCTAATGATCAGTTTGTGGACCGGGTTGCTCTCAAAGTCCAGAGGGGCTATAACACTGATGATACCAGTGTCAAATCCAATTGAAAAAATGGTATCAGGGTTGCCATGTGTGATAGTGTAGAGAACATTTTGTCCTTCTGGACTGCTGGCATTGATTCCTAAAATTGGAGTGAACACCGGCACATCCTCACTCACTTTAACGGAATAGAATGGCCGGTCAAATACAGGCATTGCCCGGTTGACAACAGTGACAGGGAAGGTGATTGAAGAAGACAGTGATGGTGTTCCACTGTCACGAGCAAAGACCAGGATTTGGTATTCCACACTGGACAGATCGGCATCAAATGCCTGGCGTAACCTCAGCTCACCGCTGATACGGTCCATTTCAAAGTGTCCCAGCTCATCCTGCAGAAAGTAACTGACCTCTCCATTTGGACCTTTGTCACTGTCCACAGCTGTCACACGAAATATGGACACCCCTGGTTCTGCCTCCACCTGCACGGCTGCATAATACGGGAGTCCCACAAAAATGGGTGCGTTGTCATTGACATCTGTGACAAGTACACGAACAAGTGCCCTTGCAACACGCAACCGGTCTTCCTCTCGACTCGCCTGCACTAAAAGTCCGTACTCCTCTTTGTCCTCCCTGTCTAAGGGAACTCCCACTGTCTCTATGGCTCCAGATGTGGGACGGATTCTAAACCTCCCACCAGAGTTCAGCAAAGTATAACGTAATGGCTCGTTCAATTTGTTGCCAAGTGCGGTAACCACCGCAACTGTCGTCACGTTGCCGTTGTTCTCTTGAATGTTAGCATTGTAGATGTTGTGTGTGAAAGCCAGGCCACTGTCAAGTGCTTCACGCACAAGAATGGTCACTAGAGCTGTGCTGGAGAAACGTCCGTCCGATACTCGAACATTAAAACGGAAACGGTCTTTGCCGAAGGTGCTATTTCGGACGGTGATTAGCCCGGTGCTCGACTCTACAGTAAAGTGCTCCAGACTTGTGTCAGTCAGTGAGTAGGTGAGGTCGGACTGACCGTCTCCATCTGGATCAGAGGCAGAGACTCTCAAGGCTTCCACTCCCTCGTAGGTAGGAAGCAGAAGAACAGCTTCGTAGAAATCCTGGGAAAACTGTGGTGCACAGTCGTTGATATCTTGCACTCGGATGGTGACTTCGGCAGGATGTTCAGCCGACAGCTGTGGACGTCCGCTGTCCCTTACGCTGACGTGAAAATGAAATGTAGGTGTTTTTTCATGGTCCAGTTGAGCAATGGTTCTAATGGAACCGGTGCCGGCATCAACAGTAAAGAAACGCCTGGCATTCTCTTCCTGGATCTGATACACTAACAAGGCGTTATGGTTCCGGTCAGCGTCTGTTGCTCGTATAACCAAAGGCTCACCGGATTCACTCATGACCACGTTGTTCAGCCCTGCCCCTTCACTGATGTCACCCTGGTAATGCAACTGCTGGAACACGGGAGCGTTGTCATTCTGGTCAAGCACGACAACCGTCACAGTGGCATTGGAGGACTGTCCGGCCATGTTGGTCGCCGTGACGATTAGGGTGTATGAGGAAATGGCCTCGAAATCGAGCCCTTTTTGCGTTGTGATCACACCACTGTACTGGTTGATGCGAAACGTCCGACCCCCATTACCGTGACGGATTTCGTAGGTTAGCGTGGACAGGCTGAGGGCGGTTACAGCGGTTACTGAAGTTCCGATAGCAACACCTTCGGCAACCTCGGCTTGATACTCGTTTTGGGGAAATTTGGGGCCTGAATTGTTAGACAGAGTCACAGCGATGCGGACAACAGCGGTGGCAGACAGAGCAGGAGAGCCGTGGTCTACGGCTTTTACAATTAACACATAGTGACCGATGGAGGATAATTCCAGTTCGCGAAAGACTGAGATGATTCCCAGGATGGGATCAATCCGGAATGTGTTCCCGGTGTTTCCTGTGGGGGCAGCAACACACAGAGTGATAGTTTTAGTATCATAGTGATTGACTGAATCAAGAAAAGATAGATTCATTGCAAAAGATTTTTGAATATATGTTTTATTAGACATTAGATTTAATAAGGTATTGATTCATTTTCTGTAACAGTGACTCAAACAGGAGTAGCACTCTTTCTAATAGGTTGCCGTTTCTATAGTAACACAGTGTACGTTGGGACTTGTAGTATTATTACCTGATTCTATACTGTAGCTTATCTGTGCATTCTGGCCTTTGTCTTTATCCAGAGCCGTTACCGTGACGACGGCAGAGCCGAGCGCCGCCGATTCATATACCTGACCGTCATACATCGCCATGGTAAACTGGGGGGTGTGGTCATTCACATCCTCTACTCCAATGAGAACGCGTGCAAGACTCCGTCTGTAGGGGAACTCCTGATCTTTTACCTGAGAGAGAGAGAGAGAGAGAGAGAGAGAGAGGAGAAGAAAAGAAGAGAGAAGTAGACAGGAAATAAGTATGAGTAAATTGTATTGCCTCAGTGAAACAGCAACAGACAGCAATCACACTTACTCAGTCTCGCACACACACACACACACACACACACACACATAGAGACACACACAGATAACATCTCTCGGCGGATCACAATAACACATTTCATCTGTTTCACAGGCTGCGGGAATATTTATGAGGGGCGCACACACACACACCCACGCACGCGCACACACACACACACATAGAGGAGCGCTGAAACAGAGAGTGAGTGTGATCAGATCGATAATTAGATTGCTGCGCCGGGAGACGACATTAACAGACACACACACACACACACACAACCGGCAAGGTACACACAGCCGCAAGTGAAGTGACGAAGGGCTAAAAAAAAAAAAAAAAGAAAATAGAGAATTAATGATGAAAAATGAAAGGATGGGGAAAAAGGGAGAAAAGCAGGCAAGAGTTCTATCTTATGAGGCAGAGAGAGAGAGAGAGAGAGAGAGAGAGAGGAAAAACAGAAATTCGGCAAAGGGAGAGATAGATAAAGAGGGAGGCAGGCAGACAAGGGGGAGAGAAAGACCGAGGGAGCTAGTGAGCTATAAAACTGAGACAGATAAGAGCTCTTTGTCCTTTTTTAACCTCAGATAGAAAGTAAGAGGCACGATGATGGACGGAGAGAAGACGATAGTGAAAGAGTAAAAGAAGGAAGCTAATCCACTGCATGCTAATCTGTCTGATCAATAAGGCATCATAAAAGCAAAGTAAAGTAAAGACACTTTAACAGGAACTTTCTGACTTCCTATACTATTGTAGTAAATTCAGTAGCTAGCTAAAAGCTAATCAGACCATTAACGGTTTGCTAAATCCGTAGCTAAGGCATTGAGGGCTTAGCTGGAGTAGCATTTGAAATTTGAATTGTGTCTGAGTATTAAATCATGGTTTAGCTGAGAATGTTGATTTAGGTACGACATCACATAGCGCTAAACTAAACTAGCGAGCTAAGCCCTAAACTGTAATGAACACATTAGCTAGCTAATGATTGGCTAGCTACAAAACTGCAGACTATCATAACTAAACTAGCAACTTTGTGACTTTCTCGCAACTAGGAACATATTTTTAATGATGATAATAATTAAATAATATAATATTAATAACAACTTCACTCATTAATAATTATGTGTGTAGCATACATGTGCCCTCAGTTAGCGTGTAGCTAAAAATGCTGCTTTATATAGACTACTACAGTAACGCCTAATGAGCTAATGATTTATCAATGTGCTAAGGAGGAAATAAAGTTCTAGATCTAGTTTCCCTTCTCACTGTCACACGCGAGCATTTTCCAATATTTTTTGCAAAACTTTACCATGACAGAGAGGACGTGCTGTGTGTTAGTCTCGTGGTCAAGCCGTTGTGCGGTGTACAAATGCCCCGTGTTTGCATCAATGCGGAACAGACGCATGCTAGCAGGGTCCACGCTGCCCAATAGGGCAAAGGTCAAGCGATGATGCTCGTCTCGATCTGACGCCAAAACCTGCAGCACCTCCGTATCCGGGGGCGTGTCCTCGGCAACCATGACCTCGTAGGTGGGTTGAGAGAACACCGGGGCGTTGTCGTTCTGATCCAGGACGGTGATAAGAACCTAGGCGTATACACACACAAACACACATATATAACGCTCATATAAGGAACATAATGTGGCATATGTTGCCCTTATGTATCACTATGCTGTGTGTGTGTGTGTGTGAAGAGACCCCGCTGACTCTTCTAATTATATAGCAAACAGACGTGCACTTCCACCTCACTCTGCTCTCAATGGCAACACATGGAGATCCATCTGTGTGTGTGTGTGTGTGTGTGTGTGTGTGTGTGTGTGTGTGTGTGTGTGCGATGGAACAAATTGAATTTCTGCACATTGGAAGGTTAACATGGTACGTATATGAAAAAGACAAAAAAGTAACACTATTGTTGCTTAGCAACCAGGAAATATAAAGGCTAAGAAGGAGCTCGCTAATCACAGAGTCTAATGATTTAGCTACCTAGCAAGTCGTTAGCCGTTACGTTTCTAAGGAGATGGTAAACATGTTCAGTGCAAAGAAATTTCTACAAAACTGGCATAAATAGCTAAAAAAAAATAACACAACAGCACATTGCTAGGGGTTACAAAGTAATTTAATCTGTTACTATAGCAACAATGATGTATTATAAYGAGAGCATTAACAGAAACCTGTGATTTGGAACCGCACTGCTGTTCCTGACGGAAATGATTCAACAGTTCCACTCGACYGAAGTTTAGAATCTGAAAAAGTTGTGGTGCAAATATAAGATATTACAGCTTCGAAGGACTTTTATTTCTATTTMTATTCACAAGTTCGACTTGTGTGTGTTGTTGTCGTGATGTGACGTCTGGGTTCTCGGTAGATCCTCCCATGACTTTTGAATTGCCACATAACGTCTCCTTTGGAAGAACTGCTTTGTCGAGCCGACCTTGAGTGCGAGAAATGTGCTATATAAACCTATTATTATTATTAATGTCTGGTATTAGCTGTAGGGAATGACATGCGCTGGCTACGACAAATCACACAGCGTCTCGTTGCTTTGTACGCCTGAAATACTCTTGAAATATAATCATAAGAAATGTGGAGGCCTGGATGTGGAGGGAAATGGAATCAGCTGAAGCCGTAGCATTTGTGCCGCCCTGACCGTCACACCCATATTTGCTTGTTCCAGACTGATTCTCTCTTTCCTGTTATAATAAGTGTCGCTTTTCAGGGAAGGGTTTCCACTAGGTTTCGGGGCACGACGTTCGGGATTTGTGCTCATTCAGTTCACAGCTACAAGAGCATTATTGAGGTCAGCCACTGATCTTTAGACGTCAAGAAGGCTCCACTTCCAATTCCAGTTCATCCCAAAGGTGTTCAGGGCTCTGTGAAGGACACTTGAGTTCTTCCACGCCAACAGAAATCTTCATGAAGCTTACTTTATGAACAGGTACACTGTCATGCTGGAACATACTTGGGCCTTTTAGTTTCAGTAAAGGGAAGCTGCAATGCAGGACATTCTAGACAGCTGTGTGATTCATAGTTTGATTCATTCTAATTCTAATTATAGAAAGAGCCACATACGGCCAGGGGTGCACATACTGTACTTTTGGAAATATAGTTATAGCTATTTACGATGAACTAAACCAAACACCAGTGGCGTTAATGGGGACGTCTTGGCAATTAGGAAGTCAATGTGACTAATTTGTATACCAGAAAACGACGAGGGGAACCGGGAAGTCAAACTGGGACTTTTGATTGTGCAGAACTGATAAATATCTTCAAATCTGAAACGCCGGCCTCCCGGGAACTCCTTTAAGAGTCTCTGTAAATGTTTTGCACGAGAGTCTTGCATTCAATTTTAAGTGACCTGATGTGATCAAATCAGCTCATCGTGTTCATTTTAATTCCATATAAACTATACACACATTCAACTCGCATATTGTTAGGATAGCATGCTAAAGAGGACCTCAGATAGACGGAAAACCAGCACCACTATGGTGGTGGAATAAAAATAAATGACGTAAAATGCACCTATGATGGTGTAAAGAAGCAATCCACGTGAAGGCGATGTGAAGCGATGGACACGTGACACCACAAAGCAAAAACCCTGGATTACTGAGGAACTGCTGTTTGGCGATCAAAAAATAACTGTGCCAATAAACGAAGTTCTTTTAAAAAGACGCTCTGCATGGGGGCATTAACACAGCTGATACGCGCATTACACTCTCAGTTGGTTTTGTGGTAATGAAAAAGACTCCTGTGTACAGAATACGATTCTTCACATTAATATGTGTAATTAAACCATGCTCCATTCTTCATCCACTCGACTGCAGCTTTCCTCGCGACTATAAGACACAATGTCTTGTTAGACGTGAGGAGACTGAAGTGTGTGTTAATAAAATGAGCGCTTTAATCAGTGTCTCCATAAAGATCTACACAAAGAAAGCGGCGATCGAACATGCAGATCACCTGACGAGCCCTGGTCCTCATATAGCTCCGTGTTATTACACGCAATTCGTAATAATGAATTCTTGGTGAACAAAAAAAAAAAGTCTTGACTGTTTGTCAAATCAGCCACTGGTAACGATCTGGTGAAGTTTTGTGTATAAAATTATTATTATTTTTCTGTTTCACACACAAATAGTACTTTCAATACTATTAAAAGTGTGTGTGTGTGTGTGTGTGTGTGTGTGTGTGTGTGTGTGTGTGTGTGTGTGAATGCATGCACTTATGAGCATATGCAACCTCAATGCTGACAAATAAACCACACTGAGTTACAGGAATCTGACATAATCCTGTCATTTGAGGACCTGGAGGTATGTGTGTGTGTGTGTTACATTGTATAACAATGCACATTTGCAAATCACTGTATGTGTGTGTGTGTGTGTGTGTGTGTGTGTGCGTGTGTGTATGTGTGTGTCATTATGACTTCAGGTCATTCAACTTAATTGTTAAATAAACCACACTGAGTTACATGAGTCTGACATAATCCTGGAATCTGAGGACCTGGAGGTGTGTGTGCGTGTGTGTGTGTGTGTGTGTGTGTGTGTGTGTGTGTGTGTGTGTGTGTGTGTGTGTGTGTGTGAGGTGTGTGTGTGTGTGTGTGTGTTTCAGGACTTAGAGCAGACTGTGAATAAAATAAACCACAAGGAGTTACTCTAATATGATTTAATCCTGTTATCTGAGGACCTTTGGAGGTGTGTGTGTGTGTGTGTGTGTGTGTGTGTCATTATGACTTCAGGACATTCAACTTTGTTAAATAAACCACACTGAGTTACAGGAATCTGACATAATCCTGACATTTGAGGATCTGGAGGCACAATTGCAAATCACTATGTGTGTGTGTGTGTGTGTGTGTGTGTGAGAGCTGTGTGTGTGTGTGTGTGTGTGTGTGTGTGTGTGCGTGTATGCTGGGTGCGTGTGTTGGGGTAATGGACAATTGCAAATCACTGTATGTGTGTGTGTGTGTGTACCTGTGTGTAGGCTATGTTGGTCCCATCTGTCACCTCCAGTGTGAGGTTATAGAAGGATCTCTGCTCAGCATCCAGAGCTTTAGCGATGATGATTGTTCCAGCGGCCTTCACATCAAACACACTCTCATCATCCCCACCTGACACACACACACACACACACAACAATGTTCAGTATCTCACAGAGACAGGCTAAACACGGTAGTTATAGCTATATAAGATAAACTAAACCAAACACCAGTGGTGTTAATGGGGACGTCTTGGCTGCTATCCTGGCACAGTAACTGTGACTAATGTGCATACTAGAAATCTATGGTGTTCGAGTCAAACCAGGACTTTTTGATTGTGCAGAATAACATAACACAGTTCTGAGAATGAAAACTCGCTTTACTTCTCTATATAATCTCCTGCTACATTAATGCACTTATCCCAGTGTTACGCTGAAACGCTGGCCTCCCGGGAACCCCTTTAAGAGTCTCATCACTGCACTGTGCTTGACACAATATTTGTTAATTGTAAATGTTAACTGCTTTGCACAAGAGTCTCGCATTTATTTTTAAGTGACCTGATGTAATCAAATCAGCTCGTCTCCTGTTCAAGATAATTCCATATGAACTAAAACACAGAGACAGGCTAAACATGGTTAAATCTCTCTCTCTCTCTCTCTCTCACACACACACACACACACACACACACACACACACACACACACACACACACACAAGTATATAATCAGTTCCAGTCACAGAGTCATGCAGTTTATAAATATATTAATCATTTGAATAGCCTTCGGATACAAAGCCACACACACACTCACACACTCACACACACACACACACACACACACACGTCATTCTTCTTTTCACTCTATTGGCTGTGTAATAGAGCGTTTAATCAGACAGGGTCAAGAGTAGCCTAGGGGTTGGACGCCTCCTTCGCCCTGTCTCTCTCTGTCTCTCACTCTTACACACACACACATCACATACACACATTACACGCTAAGACGTACATTAAGACACAAATATCATAAATATACATGTTTTATGATCACTGTGATAACATTTTACCCACAATCCCCTGCAGTACAATGACTAGCCAACCAGAGAGCAGCACTGCACAACACCAGGGCATGATGGGTAAGCAGAGCTGATGAACAACCAGCAACAGAGCGAAAGAGAGAGAAAACGAAAGATAGACAGAGTAAAGGGGAGATATAGAAATATAGAGATACAGACTCTTTAATTGAGAGAGAGAGAGAGAGAGAGAAACAGAAATAGAGAGACAGAGAGAGAAAGAGAGACAGAGAAAGGTGGGCTGATACCTTCTTTAGAACAGTTGCTGCCACAGGCACTCTGGAGAACAAAGAACGTCTCACGGAAAGGACGCGGCCCTTCCCATAGGAAGCATTAAGGAAAAATAGAAAGAGAGAGAGAGGGATCCAGGTAGAAGGAGTAGAAGGAGTGAGGGATGGAAAGAGAATAGAAATATCAAAGGCAGGAAACAAAGCGAAGGATAAGAACATGGAAAAGGAGAGAAAAGAAAATAACAGAATACAGGAAGTTTTTTTTTTTTTTAAAGAATGAGGGGTAACGATGGCAAGAATAAATGAAAAAAAGAGACAGAAATAAAGAAAATGAAAAAATCAAGGAGAAGAGAGACAGGATGGCAGTCAGAGAATAGAGGCAGGCAAAAAAGAAACGACAACGAATGACGAGTGGAGGATGAAGAGAACATGTGACCAAGGTGGATGAAGATATAGCAAGAGGTATAGAAGAAATTAAATGAAGAGATAAGAAAAAAAAAAGAAACGAACCAAATAGTGGTAGAAATACAAGTAGTAGCAATTGGAAATAAAAAGAAGGGGGGGGGGGTGTCAGGGGAGGAAGGAGAAAAAGTAAATATTGTAAAGGATGAAAGGGATAGAAAAATGTGAGAGATAGGAAAAAGAGAAAAAGATTGGGCTGTGACTCCAGAGCAAGAACAAAAAAGGAAAAAAAAGGCAGAGCGAGTGCCAAGCAGCCACAGCCGAAGCAAGCAGAAGGTCTCTGAATACTGAGTAAAGCATGCGTGGTGCATTATGGGGAACAGAAACTGAACTGAGCACTAATTAGCGATGCTGAGTTACTATAAGCGACTGGCCTGAACATAATCAATATAAATAAACAGACAGGCTCTAGTCTGTCTGACAATCAGTAAAATGTTGAGAAACACGAGCTTACAGTTCACGAGAACCCATTTTTATTAAGGTGAATTTTAACAACAGTGAAGTTCCCATCAAAAGGCTAATTACATCAAAAAAAAAATTATTCTTGTTAAAATAAACTATTCTTGTTTGATTGATCGTTGACATCCTTACAGACTTTAACTGTCATGGGAACAGGAATGGCAACCCCAATAGTCATGGTTACCATAAAATGTACCTTACGTACCACCTTCAGGTTTCTGTAATGTGAAATTTCTAATATAAGTTCTCTTTGTACTAGGCCTATTAAATATACTTAATTTATTATACAAAACATCCTGTGATTAATTTGCCTCCTTAAATTTAAGCTGAATTGTAGCTGTGAACCTTTGATGCACATTTAAGGAACCTTTGAATTTTTATAAATAGTGTTCTAAAATATGATATAAAATACAAGTCAAGTGTTATATAATTACACTCTACAGACAAGAAAAATATTTTCTATCATTGAAAGCATAACCTTAAAGGTAAACTTAGCAGATAAAATGTTCTATTAATGTATTTATTGATGTATTTTATTGAATACACCAAGAATTCTTGGTAAAAATACTCAAAATGTTTCAACATGTTTAAATTATGGCCATTCATACACAATATGCAAGGTTAACAACAAATAAAGGTAAATAAAACAATAAGAAAATATATGTTTATTTAATATGAATCGATTAAATAAACATAGCACAGTTAAAAACTTTATTTTTTTTTTTAATCAAGTAGAAATAATATCAATATGTAAAAACTAAACAAAGACGCAATCCTTTTTTTTTTTTACACTGAAAAAGAAATGTCATAGTAAGTGAAAATATCTAGGATATTGTTACACCTCTCACTTTCTTAAAATAAGAGTACAACATATATAAGATCATTAAGCTTATTTTTAGCCCAATGTTGCTAAAATTGCAAGCCAAAAATTCTTGTTCTATTGGCAGATAATTTTGCCTTGCAAGATTCAAAAATATTTCACTTGCTAAAAATATCCCTTGTTTTTTTTTAGCTTAGGTAAATTGATTGCCAAAAAATTCTATGTGGACACTTTCTATGTACAGTATGTAAGTTTAAATTCCACTAAAACATTACATTCTCAATTCTGCTGCGAAGTGTTTTCATGTAATCAGTTATTATTCATCTTCTAATATTGCTAATTTCGTTTGTTCAAGCAGAAACCAAAATGCAACTGTAAACTATAGATCTGGCAAATAACCTATCTTTATTTATGGACAAAAACATAAGCATAAAATTTCTCACCTGTGATGTCGAACCACAGAGGGGTGGAGCCCTGCTGTTGGGCTGAGACCACACCCACAATGTCTGCCACTTTATCACTTTCCATGACCGTAAAGTTGTAAAGTGACTCTTCGAAAGCCAGCGGCACGGAGCTTGGAGGCGGACGACGAATCCATTCGATATGCAAACGAGCCGTTGCCCAGCGCTGAGGGCGGCCATTATCCACCGCCTTCACCTGAGGTCAAAGGTAAAAAAGAAAAGTAAAACACTGTAACTAAAATCTACCTTTTTACCTAAACTAAATTTACACAGTGTGAGTCTCATTAATTTAAAAAATATAAAAATTAAACTGTTTTCTACTTATAAAAATATATATTTTTTCTGATTCTTAAGTCACTAACAAAACAAATTCATAACAATGATTCTTTTAACTACATCTACTGTAAAATAAATAACTAATATTTAGCTATTTATATAATTGCATGTTTTTTTATAACTGAATTTTGATCTAACGTCTGTTACTTAAATGCCAGTGTTTATGACACTAAAACAATATAAACATTTCTATAATTATTCTGAAAACAAACTAAAACTGTTTATATAACTTCCTTTAACTGTAGTAATAAACTACAGTATGTATTACAATAAATTGTTTAATAACAATGTAATAAAATAATAATAAATAATAATTGTGTAACAAAACTAATTTGGTAGCTAAACATTTTACATTACATTTTTACATTACATTATGTTTTACAATAAATCTAACTACTTTTTTTCTATACATGTATGCTTCTATATATATATATATATATATAATCAAATTCTATATTCAATATATTTACTTTTCATTTTAACTGTAATTTTTTTTTTATACGTCAAAAATTTTGTAATTCCATATAAGTATTTGCATATTTACATTTTTATAAGCTCATTTACATAAAAGTACATATAAAGTTAAAAGAATTTTTTGAAAATTTTTATATTTTTATTGAGCTCCTGCTTGTGTCTAATAGCTACAATAGATCTAGAAACATAAATCTAGATGTATGAATGTTAAATCAATCTAGAAACACTGACAGGGGTCAAAGGTCAAAGTGAACATACAGTGAGAATGTCGTATGTTCCAGCGGGGAACTGCTTCCTGGGAGAGGACACAAGTCCAGTCTTGGGGTCGATGTGGAACTTGCCGTCGTCGTTGCCATCCACGATGCTGTAGGTGAGCTCGGCATTGGGGCCGTGATCAGCGTCGTAGGCGAAGATACGGTAGATAGCTCCGCCTCTCTGTCTCCGCCCACGCTCTGGTAAACGCACCTGGTAGAGTTTCTCTGGGAAAACGGGCTTGTTATCGTTTACATCCAGTACTTGAATCACCACCCACACAGTGGTGTGACGGGGCGAGGGTCCTCCGTCGGATACGGTCACCTACACAAACACACACACACACTTTCTCTAAACAAAAGTTTCCCATCATGGTGAATCTTCCTGCATGTTATAAACGATTATTTGCTCGTGGAGAGTCATGATTAAACTCCATCATTGGGCCGATAAACACGCATATCATTATCATATCATTAAATCCTCAGAGGGGCTCAGTACCCGAGTTTAATTTTTCCTGTCACTTAATTGATTTTAAACGCAGATGCTTTCAAGCACCATCTGCTCAAAAACACACCAGGGGAGTGCTGAAGACAGTGGGACAGACAGATAAACGAAAGATGGAGAGAAAAACAAGTGGAAAATGATCATGTGGGTATGAGATGAGAGAGTTGGTATAAGTGAGCAGCAACGTGAGACTCAGAAAAGAGGGAGAGGAGAAATACTAAATGCTAAATATTGAAAAGAACAGGTTAGGAAAAAAGCATGAGTGTGTGTGTGTGCGTGTGTGTGTGTGTATATGTGTGCAGGTGTGATAGACATGATAGACGTTGTCGACAGAATATCATGGTATATATATTCTTTTCCTTGCACTCTCTCTCTCTCTCTCTCTACACACACACACACACACACACACACACACACACACACACACACACACACACAATCTTTCTCTCATCAGGCTACCATCAATGTGCAATCTACCACCACCATTTGAAAATGGATTTCGACACCTCACTTTAACTGTATGTGTGTGTGTGTGTGTGTGTGTGTGTGTGTGTGTGTGTGTGTGTGTGAGAGAGAGAGAGAGAGTGAGCACCTCACCTCGAGTACATGCTCTGCCTGCTGTTCTCGGTCCAGCTTCCTGGCAGTCGTCGTTATAAGACCTGAAACACACACAGTTTTGAATTAATCCTAAGCGTGGTCATACACACACACACACACACACACACACACACAAGA
>QMIH01000438.1:493177-505747 GCA_003987875.1 Clarias batrachus | reverse complement strand
CTAAAATGGCCCCCACAGTCACCAGATCTCAACCCAATAGAGCATCTTTGGGATGTGGTGGAACGGGAGCTTCGTGCCCTGGATGTGCATCCCACAAATCTCCATCAACTGCAAGATGTTTTCTTATCAATATGGGCCAACGTTTCTAAAGAATGCTTTCAGAATCAATGCCACATACAATTAAGGCTGTTCTGAAGGCGAAAGGGGGTCAAACACCGTATTAGTATGCTGTTCCTAATAATCCTTTAGGTGAGTGTATAAAAAATAAAAAAGTTACACAATTGTTGTTATTGATGATATTAATTAAGGTAAAGATCACGATACAGGCTTCACTACTGACATCTCAGAAATCTTTGCACAAAATTGGAATAAGGAAACGTGATCGCTGAAAAGACTAAATAATAAATGTGGCTAAGGATAGATATTTAATATTGCAACATGAGCTTCCTAGCAGTCCCTGGGGCATCGGAAATAGAGCTCCAAAATTGGTTAAAAAGATTTCCACAACCTTCCTCTCATGCACCGTAGATCGCAGCAGAATGAGGCTGGTGTTGTTTGAAAGCTAATGAAGTCATTTTTAACCGTTAGATCAATAGAGTAGTGGTTAGCCCTGTCGCCTTGCACCTCCAGGGTCCGTGTTTGATTCCYTGCCAGGTTCGATTCCCGTCTCTGTGTGGATGGAGTTTGCATGTTCTCCCTGTGCTTGGTGGGTTTCCTCTAACGTGATAGTTTACCGTGTATAGAAATGAAAGCGCGCCGCAGCATGGCTTATTCCAAGAAAAGTTAAAGTTACCATTACCACCCTGAGGTTTACAATTTCCACACAACCGTAACTCGTCCGGAACTAATTTATTCCTCTCACACCACAGGAATTTCAGGATTACAATTTTTAATTTTGTATTAAATGCTGCATCGTATGTTTTATTATGAACCTTTCAGCCGGTACCACTTTCAGACCCGCTGTTACACAAAAAACTAATCGACACCCTCGGACACCAGATCATTAATTAAACATTCTGATCAATCTAAACACTAATCCAACRTATTCCAGACAAATTGGGATGAGCCGGGCAGAACATCGGATTCGTCTTTATCAAAACCAGACGAAACCTACAGAACCTAGCGCAGGCCGGCTTCATTTCTGAACCCTGAGCCGACATGACAGAACAAACCCTTCTTATGAAATAATTAAAGAAAACAGATCCGGGAACCACAAAAGACCGTGAAACCCTCGCTCTGAGGAATAGGGATGTCAAAATAAAAAGTATGACATGACTTCATGGTCTGGCACATATCGCTAAAACTGGGATTAAAAACAAAGGGGTTTAAAATTTCAGGGAAAAAAAAAAAAAACTCACATACATACACAGACGAACTGAGTTAAAAAAAAAAAAACATCCCTGTTAAAGCGTAGAGAACAGAGCTATTGTTCTGAGCTTGAGTAAAAACACGCCTCGGTGAAGTGTGTGTGCACGCACGCGCGTGTATGTACGTGTGTGTGTGTGTAGTGATGTTTCTTTGACAGAACATATCTTATTCTCCTGATGATAAAAAAAGAAAAAGAAATGATTTAATTATATCAGTGACAGGATAATAACGTGATTTGAGAGTGGAATAGATATAGCTTACCGAGATAGTGTGTGTGTGTGTGTGTGTGTGTGTGTGTGTATGCATGAGTAAATAAAGCCCCAAAACACTATTTGAAAAGGCATTCAGCGCAGTTTGTGTACAAATGAGGCATTAGGAGGCCACAACAGCCGCGCATGTCCTCTGTGTATGAGCACAACAATCTGGTTCAGTGTTTATAGATACTGCAGATATGATTATTTACCAGTTATTTGCTCGGTTATGGCAGGTCCGACTCTTAACATAATCTGAGATATATGCATAAGTAGATCAGATGATTTAGACACCGCAATCAGCATTCAAGCTTCAATCCTGAACCATGGATCATGACAGAACTCCTATAAGGGATGTTCAAGTCAAACCGGGACGTTTTATTGTACAGAATAAAAGATCACAGTTATGAAATGAAAAACTTCACTTAATTTATATATAATCCCCTGCTATACTAATGCACGTATCCCAGTGTTTCACTAGTGCTTGGATACCATCAAGGTACAGTAGGAAGTTTTCTCAGTACACCGGAGCCTTGGGCGGACTGCCCGCTTCACGTCTGAGACTCTGTCCTCCCAGGAACTCCTTTAATGACCCATACATCAAACATGTGGAAATGGTCTGGGAGATGTGGAAATAACTTCCAGCCGAGTTCCTGTGATGTGCAATTGGGTGTGCAGTTCCAACAGACAGATGCGTCTCTTCCACAAGCTAGAAACAAGTAATCTCCGAGTCACCTCAGCACACCACGGATCGTCATTCACCGACATACGGCCTTGTTTAAAACTTTTCCACCACTCAAATGTTTTACTGCGGCTAATAGTCTCATCGATTTTACAATTTCATTTTTCTGCTCATGACACCACCGAATCCCGGTTTGATTTGAACGCCCMGAGTACTTTGACCACACGTCTAATGATTCTCACTTCTGATTCGTCAGAAAGATAAATCATCTTTCTGTCTGGGCTTAATAGCTTTTATAGTATTTGTAGCTCACCTCTATCTTGGTGCGGTACAGGACGAGTCGTCGCAGACGTCCGAGTTTAGCGATTTGGTTGAACGCCAGAGGTTCGAGACGGTCGCAGGACGCAAGGTCGAGCTCCTGGAGGCTGACGCAGGTCTGCGCGATCACCTCCAAACACATTTCGTTCAAGAAGTGACAACAAGACAGCTCCAAACAGACCAAGTTTGCTCCGCAAGCCCTGATAAAACTAGGACAGGCAGAGACGAAGAAAGAATTGACATTTAACATTCCTTTATTTAGAACATTATATATCCACACAAAAAGAAACAGATAAAAAAAAAATTTAAGTAAAAAAAATTAGTAAAATATTCTGTTATACATAGTAAAATAGTTATGGTTATGATTAAGGCAGAGTGGGGGAGAGGGAGGGGGGATTCAGACAATATAAAAGCAACAGAAAAATACACATGGCGTTAATTGGTAAATTGGAAACGAGCTTAGAAAAGAGAGTTTAAATTAAATCTAATAAATAAGTAAATGAAAGTTAAAACTAATGAGTATTAGGTCAATGTTTAAAAAGGCACAAAAAGGTAAAACAAACAAATTATCTATAATACAAAAAAATAAAAACAATACGTACAAGTTTAAAATAAAAAAAGGATCAAACATTTACCTTTTAAAATTAAAAAACTAAAACTCTCATGTCTGCGGAGCATAAAACCTCCCCTTGTGCCCAAATCTGATCAAACTATAATAGTCTTTTCTATAAAAAGGTGAACTGAACTTTAATTCTTGTCCTGAGCATTTTTTCTGCGTCGTATGTCCCCTGCATTTAGTTTTTTCTTGTGAGCCAAATTGCGAGTTTTGTCTGTAATTTAAAAGAGTGACAGATTTGTCTTTTGACTTATACACTGGACTGTGTATGTATAGATCTTTGGTCCATGTCACTCCTAAATCATTTGACCAGGTTTGAAGCAGTCAAAGAGAAAGAC
This sequence comes from Clarias batrachus, assembly GCA_003987875.1. Lineage (NCBI taxonomy): Eukaryota > Metazoa > Chordata > Actinopteri > Siluriformes > Clariidae > Clarias > Clarias batrachus. The sequence goes on along the minus strand of QMIH01000438.1, from coordinate 502,174 downwards.
AGAGAGAGAGAGAGAGAGAGATGGAAAGACACTATGAAATGTGATTATAATGGTCTCATATTAGGACATGCATCAGGCCACATCCTAAATCATCACACCTGCAGAATCCGCTAGCCGTGACGGCGCCTCTGTTTCCGGTCCAGGACATGTTGAGGCGCTGAAGGAGCGCACAGCGGGATTGTAAGTGTGCCAGAGACAGATCGTTCAAGCGAAACCAATACGGCTGCAGGCTGAGCTGAACGTACTGCAGCGGGTCGTAACAGTGGCGCTGTAGGAGCTTGCAGCTCTGAGCCAGGCGACACAAATCTGGCACGGCCAGGTGACTCACAATCAACTGGATCAGCTGGGGAAAGACAGGATTTGTTATTGTGGTGGTGCAGGTAGAATTTGTGTCTTCTGCTATTTTTATTCTTACTCCATGGTGATGCATACAAGTTTCTATGCTAGAAGTTAGATTCGCACTGATGAGCATCCCTAGTCCATTAATACCCCTTGTCCTGCCGGGAGCACATTGAGAGGAAAAACTGGTGGTATCTGGGTGGGTGGGATCTTATACTCCCATATTTCCCTGTCAATCACAAAGATGCTTCATCTATTTATTTAAACCTAATTATACAGCGCTGTGAAGAAGTCTTTTTTTTATTTTATTGCACATTTGTCATACTTAAATGGTAAATATGAAATGCAGTTTTTAGATGATGATTTCATTTATTATGGGAAAAAAGAGGTGAAAAAGTAACTGCTTCCCCCTTGCTAAATCCAATCCTTTCCAATTTTTTGGAAAGCTGAGTTAAATTTTACTTGACACACCCAGGCTTGATTACAGCCAGACCTGTTGAATCAATAAATCACTTAAATAGGACGCTAAAAGAAACACATTTAAAGAAACTCAAGAACAAATGAGAAACAAAGTAACTGACGTGTATCAGTCAGGAAAGGGGTGCTTATTAATTTCTAAGGCTTTGGGACTCCAGTGATCCACAGTGAGAGACTTTATCCACAAATGGAGAGCACTTGGAACAGTGGTGAACCTCTACAGGAGTGGTCAGACTACCAAAACTACTCAAAGAGCACAATGACGACTCATCCAGGAGCTCATAAAAATACCCCAAACAGGATCTAAAGACCTGCAGACCTCATGAGCTTCAGTTAAGGTCAGTGTTCATGATTCAACAATAAGAACGAGACTGGGAAAAATGGTATCCATGGGAGAGTCCCATGGTGAAATCCACTGCTGACCAAAAAGAACACAAAGTCTCATCTCACATTTGCCAAAAAATAAATCTTGGTTATCCCAAATATTCTGTGGACTGGTGAGACAAATGTTGAGCTTTTTGCAAGGTGTGGATCCCTTTACATCTGGCGTAAAACTAGCATAGCGTTTCATAAAAACAACATCAGACCAACAGTCAAATATGGTGGTGGTAGTGTGATGGTCTGGGGTTGCTTTGCAGGACCTGGACAACATGCCATAATTGATAGAACCATAAATTGTGTGCTCTACCAGAAAATCCTGAAGGAGAAGGTCCAGGAATAAGTTCACACACTAGCCGAGCCACTAGTTTAACTTTGAATGGCTAAAAAATAAATAAATAAATAAATAAATAAATAAATAAATAAATCAAGGTTTCAATGTTGGCCTAGTCAAAGTCCGGAGGTAAACCCGATTGAGATCCTTAATCAGACTGCTCATGCTTAATTCCCTCCAGCATGGTTGATTTAAAAAGATTCTGCAAAGAAGAGTGGGCCAAAATTCCTCCACAGCGATCTGAAAGACTCCTTGCTAGTTATCGCAAATGCTAATTGATTTTCGTTGTTGCCGCCCAAAACCAGTTATTAGGTTTTGGGGCAATTACTTTTTCACATAGGGCCAGTTAGGTTTGGGCAGCTTTTTTTTCCCTTAACAAATTAAATCATTTAAAACTTAATTTTATATTTACTTTGTGTAATATTAAAATTAGTTTGATGATCTGAATCATTTACGTGAGACAAATATAAAACTTTTAAAAAATCATAAACTTTTTCCATATCGAATGAGGTCATGCGGTCCACAGTTGGTTAGTTTAGACCCAGGCTGTTGTGTGATATGCTATAGCTTCAATAATTTGTGCTGCATTACTGTATTCAGTGCCTGTTTGTAAACTGCACGCTCAGTTTGTTTACAAAAAAAAAAAAAACCCGACAAAAAACTTAGCAGACACAACTGAATGTTCCCAAAATACACGTTTCTGTCTGTGGTGTTAAAAACGTGTAGGGAAGAATAAATAAGGATGCCGCAAGTGTGCGTCCTGGGATTAAAACACCGGTTTAATATTACTGAGAAATAAGAAACAATACACTCAAGAATCTCGGAGCTAATCTCTAAACAAGCGGGAGCGTGTCGAACACGGTGTCAGCTGGCACATAATAGCCGTATAGCATTACAGACATAATAAAGTGTTAGCGGTTTGGCTGGAAGATCTGAGCCGGGCCTGATGAACACATCATGCTGGCATTTCTGACGTGTGTGACGTGCTAATTATCTGAAAGTGATGATAAACATGCTATAATAAGGAGTCGAGTCGAGACTTGAAACACCCGGTGTTGAAACAACAAAGAAGTACAACCACTCTGGATCTCGTACATACTGTATAGCGCTGATGAAACACAAATGAACTGAATTAACCTTCGCTACATGGTGCTAAACTCTAAAGTTAAAGAAATAAAGCTGAAATCACATTGATAAATGACATCATTACCTCCTGACCCTTACCCTTCGGCTCTGTAGCAATATATATTTGTGCTATACAGTATACAGTACGTGCTGCAGACTTCTCATTAGGCATGAGGAAGTATAATCCTATAATCCTAGAGGTAATCACTGGAATATCATCAGTTATCTGCACCTCATATGGTAGTCTGTCGAAGTACGCGTTGCCCGTGTTGACCTTGTTGCAAGGCATGAGTCTGTCGTCGCCGGGTATGATCTTGGTGATGACGGGTGTGGTGAGGCTGCCGACATGGTTGCGCCCACCGCGCAGCTCAATGGCGTCCAGCTCGGTGTAATAATCCAGTAAAGAGCTGTTTACTTCCAAACGCAGCAAATTAGTCGCAAAGTTGATCTGGCGAATTGGGGGGCAAAACCGGCGCGCCTGAGGACTGCCGACTTTGGTGGGCTCCCCGGCCCACAGTACCTCCCACCTGCACACAATGACACAAAGACATGGTTAAAACGGCGCCTTTGTTACTTGCTGACTTCATTCCCATCACGGTACATCGTCACTGTGACTGRAAAGACACCATGTTGGCAGAGTGATGATTTTTCCAAATCCAACAAACTGAGCGTTATGGTATTCTACGCTCAGTGACTCGAATCCAGAACCATCAAGACGCTGGTCGAGAATGGACCTAGGTTCATTCGCCATTATGTTCCCATTACAGATTCTTTGGAAGAGACCTGACTGCTAAAACAAACTATTTCATATAATGATCAAAATGGTTTCCTTTAACATAGAAAACAGCCATGTACTTTATTTTATACTGAGGTGTGCATGAGACAGTGAATATCCACAAATATTAATTTAAGGGARGCAATACTTTTTGGGGAGCTTAGACAGGTCATTTTGCACAAAGCGTACTTTAATAAATACAGTATGTTCAGAATGCTATATCAAAGCCTGTGTAGAGAGAATTTCATTTTTATATACACTATACGACTATAACTATAGTTAGGAAAAAGAYTGCGAGATTGGGTGAGAAGTGTCTGCAGAAGGTCAGAAGAAGTGGTCGTGATTGGACAAATTTGATCAGGGTTTCAGGAATTCCWRTGTGCAGCAACAGAAGTATATTGCTGCTTATGACATTAGGGTGTGAGGAGTAGTATTACTATCTGGCTCCTGCCAATCAGAGCAGCAATAGGTGTTCACGGGTTATGGGTGTATGTGAGATCAGGGCAGACAGTACTGCCCTCAGAGTGTCCATAAGTTTAATAGGAGGTACTGGTTAATTTTTGGTGGTGGTTGATAGCAGAGGGTTAGCAGAGGCTTAGAAGGGCCCACAAGTGGCACGGTGTTTGCCCTAGAGCTGAATGGCTGAGAGCTGAATGGCTGAGCTCTCTCAGCAAGGTGGGAAAAGAGGCACTTGGCGCACTCACATCAATCACGGGTCTTTAGCCAATCATGGGCATCTGTGAGCTCGCGCAAGTGGAAGGAGCGGATAGCGCTGTCCTCCGAGTGTGTTACGCCGCCCCCAATGGGAAAGACATTGCGCAGATCTCTGAGCATAGAGCCAAGTTCAGGAATAAAATACTCTATGTCTCTAAGAGGAATACTATTATTGCGCATCGTTTACTGGAAACTGTACACATAATATTTGAACAGTTGATATTCAGATAATAAACAAGGGACGTCTGTGATATTTAGCTCCACGTGTGTGTGTGTGTGTGTGTGTGTAAAGCTGCTTTGAGACAATACTGTATGAAAAACAGAAGTGTAATATTCTTGATGTATTCACTTTCAATTACCTGGCATCAGTAGTGTAGTTTTCAGCATAGGGGTTAAGTGAGCATGCAAGGATTTGGACGATTGCCCCGGGGTGGTAGGTCTCCAGAACGGTGATGGAGGTGGGAAAAACCTGCTCCTCGAACGCCACCTCGAGGAAATCCCGGCTGTGGAAGGAGCACGGAGTGCGGCTGAACCTCTGCTCTATGCGCTCGTCCTCCCACCAGCGTCCGTACGTCCGGAACACGGCTGTGTGAGTGAAGTCCCCCGAGCTCGGGAAAACACTGGGGGCTCCGGCTGCGTTCCACATTGTATAAGACATGCTCCCTTCGCCGCCGTAATGCGAGCTGAAGTCCAGCACTTCCTTGGCATACTGATCCAACTCTGCTTCCGTCTTCGTGGCGATGGGAAGAGCTGCTTGACCGCATTGAAACGCAGCATCGTCGCGTGAGCCGCTCCTGCAGCGACGCCAATGCAAAAACACGAAGGAAGACACGCCCAGAAGAGTGAGCATAGGGAAGGCACGGAGCACAGGCAATACACTAAGTGAAGGGGGATCTATGCATTATATTAATAACCTTGAATGACAATATAGACTTGTGTTTAATATAACGTATCGTTTCCTGTATGATAAACTAAGCTACGTGTTGAGAAGTGCAAAAAAAAAGGGATGCTGGGGAACACAAGAGGGACACGGAGAGGCGGTGGTGTGGCATCTACATTCCTACAGGTCGAGCTGCATGCATGACCTGTGAGACACACACACGCGCACACACACGCACACACACACGCACACACACACGCACACACACACGCACACACACACGCACACACACACGCACACACACACGCACACACACACACATTGAGAGAGTTAGAACAGCAACATTATAGCACATCAAGCCTTATATCAGCAGACATTGTTCCCATGTGTCTTGTCCTGATTTTACATCCTGATTTTATTTTTATTTCCTCAAGTCTGTAAAAGTGTAAATGTTATTTGCAAATGTAAATCAGGACGTGGATATGCAATATGCACAGGTACTGCATTATTACTCTTTTTTTTCAGGCAACTTCATAATTATTGGCACCCTTCAAGAACTCAAACCAAATTGATGAGCTGTGAATCGTACTATAGCACAGTGTTTTTCAACCACTGTGCCGCGGTACACTGGTGTCCCGTGAGAGATCGTCAGGTGGGCCGTGGGAAATTATTCAATTTCACCTAATTGGTCTAAAACATGAAATATGAAAGATCAAAAAGACTGTTTTCACTGAGTTTATTTGATTCCTATTCAAGAAACTTTAATAAGAATGACTGTATATTCTAATWGCACTTTTTATTTGAAAGAAGAAGAAATATGAAAGATCATAAAATACTTTTTTTCTTTGTGTTTATTTGATTCCTGTTCAAGAYACTTCGATAAGTAAGGCTGTATATAGTTAATATAGGCTACAGAGTTTCGTTTTTTACAGTTTCAATTGTTGGYGTACCTTTTGATTTTTTTTCAATTAAAAATGTACCTTGGCTCAAAAAAGGTTGAAAAACACTGCTATAGCAGACCGTCCATTCAATTCAATTAGATTTTTTGGCCTTTGCAATTTTTCCGATTCAATGCGATTAATTTGCACTAAGATTTAAACTATTAAAAACTACTAAAAGTATATTATATGTACAGGAATGTTGTGTTGTCTTATACAAAGCAACTCATGGCAATTTCACTACACCCCAGTCCACTAGGTGGCAGTATGTTAAGTACAAACTTGAAAGTAAAAGAAGAAGAGATACTAGAGATTGGAAGTTTGAATCATTTTAGTGGCTCGGTTCTTTGAATCAYGTTTATCAAAATGAACGAGTCATTTAGTTTATTTCGTTCTTTTTTCCAGAAATAAAATAAAATGTTACATTTTCAAWAAACAGGCCCCCAACACGTTTACATACACAAATGTTGGCTATAGTTCCAGTAATTAAAATATTACAATGCAGCTAAGGGCATATTATTATAAACAATATTATTATAAACAATAATTATGAGCAGCTCACCATCATATCTTCAATACTGTTTCCTGTGTACTGCACTGCATAGCGTCTATGAGAGTCACGTGACAAAAAGAACAAACGACTTGGACTTAGAAGATTCGTTGAAAACCGTTCAATTCTATTTCCTGTTCATAACCTACGGAGGTTTTGCGGTGCTTTGCGCATGTGCGCCCRGTAGAAAATGAATGAATCACTCTCCGAGACTACTCGTTCTTCTGCGTCACGTTAAAGACTCGTTCAAAAAAGAACGACTCGTTCATGAACAACCCATCACTAAGAGATACTCCTGCAAAGGTTCTGCACAGACTGTAGTATATTTATAATGAATGTGAATGTTAGAGGATTTAACATTTGAATGTTTACCCATGTACACTGCCCAGACGAAAARAGAAAAAAAGAAAGTCACCAAGTGGATTTAACTAAGCTAATAGTTAAAAGCCTTCCATTGGATAATTACTGCACTGATTACTATGGTTCAGTAATAAATAATTTAATTGATGCAACGAGTAGCTTCTCATTTCTTAAACAACCATATCAGGAGATATATCCTGTGGTCATAGCAAAGATGTTACAGAAGAGTCTAATGATTGTCCCGCATGAGCCAAAGAAAACAACTAAGGAGATTACTAAAATGGAACTGTATAACACGTTATTAAAACTTGGAAAGATAATCCTGCCCCAACAACAACGAAGAAGAATGTGTTCAGAAAAACATCCTGAATGAGCATGATGATAAATGCTAAAAATAAAATCATAAAAAAACAACAGAACAATGTTTCTATGTTTAGTAGTGAATGTAATTGTATTTCCATATGCATAATGCTGTGTAGTCTTAAGAACATCTCTTATCAGCGACACTAATCGGGGAAAAAAAAGGCTTCAATTTGCTAGGAAGCATAAAGAATGGACTGTGGGTCGTTGGAAAATGTGGTCTGATGAGTCCAGACTAACCCTGCTCCAGAGTAATGGGTGCATCAGGGTGAGAGAGAGGCAGGTGTAGTGATGCAACCATCATGCCTAGTGCCTACTGTACAAAACTGTACAAATATGCTTGCTTCAGTTGGTCAGGTCCAGGTTCAGCAATGGTTTGTGCCCAAAAAAGGTTTACAGTAGACTGCATGAATACACTGAAATACCTTTTTTTTTTTTTTTTTTTAATCAATGGGCTTTTTTTTTAATGAATGTTTTGATATACGGGCCCATATATCGCGTTCGTAATCCAAGGTTCCACAGTACTGTAAATAAAACCGCTGTTAGGTCTTACTGAGCATGCTGGAGAATATGAGTTCTTTTGGTAACTTCATCACACTCGCTCCTTTCTATTTTCATGCAAAACCCAGGAGTCTACATTACTGATCTGAAAACTGGTCTGTCATGTAATATGTCGCTTTCTTTACAGACATGCAAATATTCTTCTGTAATGTTATTTATTCATTATTTTATCAGTGGATTTTTTTCTTCCCTGATGGCACGGGCAAACTCCAGAATGATGATATAAGGATTCATCAGGCTCAAAATGTGAAAGAGTAGATCAGGGAGCATGGGACGTAATTTTCACACATAGATTGGCTCTCACAGAGTCCAGAACTTAACCCCATTCAAACCCCCATCTTTGGGATGTGCTGGAGAAGACTTTACGCAACGGTCCGACTCTCCCATCTTTGACACAAGATCTTGGAAAGAAATTAATCCAACTCTGGACAGAAATAAAAGTTCTGACTATGCATAAGCTTATCGAACTGACGCGACGGCTGTAATCAAAGCAAATGGAGGTCCAAGGAAATATTAGAGTGTGCGACTTCAAAAAGCGATTTTGATCGAAAACTGACCCATTTATTTAATTACAGTAAGTAGTCAACCAGAATGTCTATTACCGCTGCAGCAAAAATGACAGCGGCCAAAATGGATCGCTCACATTTCAAAGTCATCCTGAAATGACCGCCAGGTGGCAAAAAAAGGACATTTTGCAAAACGTTTTTAATTTTAAATACTTTTAACATAAAAAAGTCATAACATGTTGTATCGAAAAAATACTACATGGCAGTAATTTCCACATGTGAGTACTTTATACAACAAACAGGAAAAATCTGAACCAGAACTATTGACATTTACTGCACAAATGATTAAATGTTACAGACAATCAAGTTCACTAGCTGACAATTTTATTTTTTATAAGAATGAACTGTTATACATGAAGGACATCAAACTTTAAATATAGAAATAACTGGAAAAATAGACTTTCAGAAGAGAAAATTAGAATAACTCAAAAAATAAACTGTCTTACATTTGTGTAAATAGGATTTTTTTTCAGGAATTGTGTTGTACTAATATATGTAGTAATATTTATGCAGTATAAACAGGGCCTCTTAATTCGTTATTTGTTCTCTGTTGTTGTTGTTGTTTCAGTGTTACTGTGTGACCTTTACAATTTCAGAGAACATTCAAATTCAAATAATGCACACTTCTCCGCTTCCCAAG